>APFE030540475.1:88176-283887 GCA_000404065.3 Pinus taeda | reverse complement strand
AAAATTTATTTCATCGTTTTTTATCATTAAATTTATTAACAATATTTATCATCTCAACAAATTTAGGTAACTATGCAAATTTAAAACTAAAATGACCAGATAAATGTCAGGCATATTTAGCATATTTAAAATGATTATATTAATATTAGATGTATTTACATATTATTGATAAAATTAATCATATGTTCGATAGATTTTCCTTGGCCGCACACAATTGAAACTAGTCTAGATTCATCTTAACACTGGATCTATCAAGCACTAAGAGGGATCAAATCTCTCGAGGTGAAAACCTCTTTTTTGAGTGCAAAACTTTAGGAAAGGTTTTCACCTCGAGAGATTTGATCCCTCTTTGCACTTGATAGATCCAAAGTTAATATGGATCTAATCTAGTTATAATAACTACTATTTTTTAAAGATAATTGATTATGATTACTACTTTTTGAAGATTTTTAAATCTATTTTTTCTTTTGTGATAAACAATCCAATCCTCTTTACAAATTTTTTGATGAGTAAATAGTATTTTTATTATTTTAATGGTTTTCTAACACAAACACCTGTTAAGTTTAACTATTCTCTATATATTTATAACTTCTTTGGTTGGGACTAAGCTCTCATGCAATAATTGTTAATAATTATGTATCACGAGTGTTACTAGTGTAAGTAATTTATTTTCACTCATCAAAGATACAATAAAAAATAAAATGTGAGATACAAGATAATGGAATATTTCATGGAAAACAAATTAATTGAAAAGCATGTTAGTTTTTTTTTCATTCTTTAAATGTAAAAAATAATTAACAAATGCAATAATAAGTTATAATAAATTATGTATATAATTGAAATTTGAGTTGTTCTTCATATCTTTGGTAATGAAGTTATGTTTACATGTTATGCTATTTATTTAGATTTTTTTTTCAAGTTAGGTTGTGCCTAGGTTAGGGTCATTTCTAATTTTCATTGGAAGAATGATTTGTCCAACAACAAGATGTTGTCATTAGGATTGTGCAAGAATTATTCAAGTTTGGATTCCCTTTTGGATAGTGTAACACCAGTGATTGACTCTCACCCCCAATCCCTACCCATGTAGTTTTACCTTGAGATGTGATGGAGACTAAACCCCTCATAAACAATTTGGGTTACATCTCAAATATTATTATTCAATTATATTTATTAAAACTAAATAATGGAATAAATAAAATATTCATTACAATATGAATATCCAATATCCAATAGGAAAAGGGAAAATTACCATACCCATGTTCATGGTCTCTTCCATTCCCTTTTAAATCCCAAAGGTTTAATTAATCTATTTAGTCCCTTTTAAAACTAAATAGTAGTTTGAGCCTAATTGTTGAGTTATCTTCTATTTTTCATTATCAATAATATTTAAGTACTTGAAATGGGTTTCCACTTGGACTAAAATTTCCATCACAGTCACATGCCTTAGAAACAATCCCTTTCAATCAACAATCCTCAAGCAATTCAAAAAAGGTTGGTATTAATTGGCTCGCTACCCTTCTCTACGAGGTTATGTCCATTGTGGAATTGCAAATGATTGAAAAAATTATTCAAAAGAATGCAACAAGTTAAAATGGAATCACCAATAAGAATATGGGTTGGCACTAACATCATGACTGATACATTTCAAATACAAAGCATGCATAAAAGGTAATAAGAATATAAAATACAATTATGAAAATTGTGAATGTGAGTATTGAATTTATAACAAACACAATACTACTTAGCAGATAAAAGGATGGAGCTTGTTTCACTAGGGTCTTTCCTTAATTGCATATGAAAGCCAACCTTGGCTTCAATATGGCCTCACATGCCTAGTTTAACCTCTTTAGGATTCAATTCCTAACATTCCTCCTTTATGAAAGTTGATTTAAATTGTTATTCCTTTCTCAACAATTTTAATACTTGCAAAGTGGTATTTTATTATGTTTCAACTGTGTCTTATTACCTTGGTGCACTGAGTACTTGTTTGGAAGTTAGTATTTGGAAATTTATGGTGGATAATATGGATAGTAGATGTAGATCAAGTTAGTAGTCCTCTTTATTTTAATGGTAATACAAGTGAGGCTTCTTTCAGTGATATTGAGAATAACATTTTATGTTCTCCTCGTATTTTTGTTCAAGACACTCCAACTATAACTACTTCCATAGTTAAAGATGTTAAAGTCTAAGAGGCCTTTTATTGTACCGGTGGTCTTCTTTGTTTTTTCAGTGATCTCTGGCCAAATTTAGTTGAACAGTAGAAATTGATTTTAGACATATGGAAACCTAACTTAAAAGAGAAGATGTTTATTTATTTCTTTTCAAAGGGATTCTTCATTGTTGAGTTTGATCTTACAATATAGAGATTTGAATTTAAAATATGGACCCTGATCTAGGATTATGTATGAAATCACTAACTTCATCATTTAACCCAACGATAGATACATTTTCCTTAGCTCCTATGTGGGTTAGACTTCCAAATCATCCTTTATTTTATGGGTTTAGATGCTCTTTGATCCATTGGAAAAGTCGTTGGAAGATAGTATTATAGAATTTTTGTAAAAAGATATTAAAGAACCACCACATATACCTAACTATGTGTGGGAATGTAACTTTGGTGGGTAAAAACTACTCTTGAACACAAGCTACCCAAAGGGGACAATGCAAGTTAGGAAATCTTAGGGAAAGCTCATATAGTGGGTTGGAGCCAATGAAAAACATCATTTGATTACCAAAATCCACTTATATTGGAGCCTCCCATGGAAGAGCCAAAAGTGGATATTGAGGAAACTAGGGACACATTAGTAGATTTAAAGAAAACCGGGGATACTGCATCAAAATAAGACCCTCCATCTCAACAAGGATCAACACAAAAGTTTTGGTGGAAGAGGAACTTGATTTTCCCTTAGATACATATCAAGATGCAAAGCCCCCCTTTAACATATAAGCGAGTTAGGCATTTCAAGATAAAGAGGATGAGACACGAGAACTATTAGAACCCCAATATCAAGACAAATTAGGATTGCCAAGAATATTAAGGATCTCATCAAAGACAAAAGAAGCGTGGACAACAACAATAAAGAAAAAAAAGACCTCCTTCAATATCATAGCCAATAGTGACAAAAAATAGCGCCCATAGTCTAATTTAATCGTGAATTGTATTTGTCTTTTATCATATTTTAGAAAATTGCCAAACTTTACTCTTTGAAGTTCTTATAAAGACAAATATTTTTATATTTGACAAAAAGAAAATGAAAATTTTACAAGTGCAACATTTTACATGATAAATATCTCCTAGTTATACTTTAAAAGAAAAACAAAAATTAAAAGACAAATACAACACTACTCAACTCAACAACGACTTAGCTTCGTAACACGATGTTGAAAGTTCATTCTGGCATCTTTCCCCATTTTCATTATACAATGATACTGAGAACATGGTGCTCTATTGACTTAATTATGTCTCATGGAAGCATAAAGAAGCCTTAGTTTTCTTTTTTCAAGAACTTATAAGCGTTTCTTAAACAATCGCGCAATTAAAGACTATAAATGTAAAAAATTGTCATTTCGTTTGAATACATTTCTTAATGAACAAGCTTACAAGTGACAATACTTATCGTAATATGAATTAATCTATTGAAATATATCATACTTGTGGCGAACTATTTAAAACCAAAGTGAACATTGTTTAATCACACAATTAAAGATTATAAATATAAAACATTGTCATTTGGTTTGAATACATGATGGGACCAGCCCAACACTGTTCGGACTTCAAGCGATTAAATGATTGTATGAGTGATTATATGATTGTATAGATATTACAGTTGTGGTTACTTGTGTCAATATCAACCCTCGGATATTTTTGGAAAAGTGTTAGGTGGAAATCAATTCCGCAATTAGGGCTTCTGTACCCGCTCGGGTCGTGTTTCCCACTCCTTGCTATGCCAAAACTCCTCCTCTGTCGCTCATTTGGTCATTTCCCTTATGCTTGCTGAGGGTTCGTTCGGCTATGGCTCTGCGAATTGGGTATGCAACTTTGCTGCAAGTTCTGGGTGCGCCTCTTGGTATGCTTGCTGGTCTGACAACGTAACTTCTGTGCATGTTTCTTTATGCCTGTGTGGGTAGTCTCTGGCCTAGTTCATTGGGTAGTTGTGAATGTTCCTGTCGTCGCCTGGTTAAGTGGTTCTTTTTACTTTTTCCTTTGTTGGCTCAACAGGTCGTCGTGTTTCAAGTTGTAGTTTGGTATGTCATGGTCTTGTTTGCAACTCAGTGGTTGGCTTGCATTCAGGGCTCGAAACAATGGCATCCTTCAATCCTTAGCTTCAATGCAGGTAGCCCCTCTCTCCTTGATTCAATCTACTGTTTTCTTTCCTCAGCTTCTAACCTATTTGCTCCTTTGTCTCCGCAGTTGGTTGAAACCTGTGGGTGGAAAGCTCGTCCTCTGTTCTCACTGGAATCCCTCAGGCAAGATATATGTGACCTCTGTTATTTATTTTTCATGCACTGTAATTCTGTTTTCCTTGACAATGTGGCGCTAACACCTGTGTGTCAGCCTCTTTGCAGGTGTTGGGGGTTTGCGGTTGGATATATTGCCAATGAAAACTTCGTTCTTTGTCCGGTAGGCTCCGCCAACATGAATTACCTTTAGTCTTTGTTCTGTTCTTAGAATAGGCCTCTAGTTGTGAGGGTTTGTCACTCCTCGATGCTTGTCAAATGGATCTCGGCTGTAGGTAGCGTTCTGGTCGTCTTGTTGTCCTAGGCTTCCACTGTCTGGTGATTATTGGCTGTAACTTGCTGTGCATGAAAGCAATTTTCAAAACCCTCACCTAGGGTTTGGCATCCACTGGCTTATACGTCTATTGCTATGTATAAAAAAATTTTCAAAACCCTCACCTAGGGTTTGTCGTCCACTAGCTTATACGTTTGTCTGTGTTTTATCTTGCAATGCTATTGTGTATCTTCATACATTTGCTTTTGTAATTTGAAGAAAAATCTTCAGGAAAGAATGTTGGTTCGACTTAGCTGAATGTCATTTATGTGCTTAGGCCGTCGTTCTTTTTAATCTAGATTCTACGCCTGGAAATGCAATTTTTGCTTTACGGCTATGCTTGTAATGTTTTCCACGAACAGAAGAGAATGTTGTGGTTGCTCTAGTAATTTGTTTGACAGTCAATTTCAAAAATAGAAATTTTCGTTTGGGCTATGGATGCTTGACCCATACTAGAATTTATTTGTGTCGCTCCTATTCTATCAATGCTATTTTCTTCTATGGAAATGTAAACCCTCATTCTGGCATCTGCTCTTCTATCTCACTGTTAGGACTGTTTTTTCTCAGGAAAGACAGAAAGAATTAAATACAATGGTCTGTGAACAGTATGTTGTCTGTTTAGATGTTCGTTAATTAGAAAGCACAATGAAAGCACAGTAGGACACACAGATGGATTGAATTGTTTTCTATGTTATTGTTATTATTAGAGTGCAAGAAGTGTTGAACCCCATACATGACTTTCACTCTTACATTTATATGTTTTTGTTCATAGCTAATGAAACTGTATTATTACTTTTTAGTTGTAGACCTTACAGTTACATGGCTATTAAGCATTCGGTTCTGTCTTTATGACAAGATTTTCCTTTTAGACACATTTGTCTTTTCCTTTTAGAATAACAGGACAATTATTAATCCATGGTTTATTAAAGACAGACAAGTAAATAACGCTAACCGATCAAACTACCATTGACTAATTTAGAGATTAAGATAAAAACAAAAATCCTACCTCCTACTCTAACAAACTAAACATAAAAAAACAAACAAGATGTTAACTCAACTTTTCAACCTGGCAGAGACCAACACCCGGTCATGGTGCCTTAGCTGGATGCTCTTGCATTAGGCTCCTAGGTAAAAAGAAAATCATGACTCCGGTCGATGAGCTCCTCGACCGAAGAACCTGTCTGCTCAATCTGCCTGGCATCAAGCCATGAACTGTCCTCGATAGGACAGTTCTTCCACTTGACTAGGTATTGTAGATACTCCTTCTGCCGAGTTTGTTTGGCCACATGAGTGTTGAGAATGCTCTCGATCTTGGGAGGCGGAACGTAAGGCATCTGTCTCATCCAAGCGTCTCCTCCATCCTGGGTATTCCGTGTAGGCTGTGTGGTTCTATCTTCTTATTTTTCTTCTAGGTCAGCAGTGTAGGGGAACAGGTCTACTACATTAAAGATAGGTGAAATGCCTATTCCGGGTGGCAACTGTATCTCATAGGCATTCGTTGAAAATTTCTGGAGGATTTTGCAGGGTCCTATCTTCTTATACTTTAACTTATTGTATTCACCCCTAGGGAAGCGTTCCTTGCACAAATGCGTGAGGACTTCATCTCCCACATTAAACTGTACTTCCCTTCTCTTCAAATATGCTTGCTATTTATACTTTTGGCTGCTGTCTTGCAATTTAATTTTCACCTGCTCATGCAAATCCTTCATCGCATTAGCGAAATATTCTCCATCCGTGCTTCGCCTTTCTTGCAGTCCAAGATCCCGCAACTCATGCACTCTGCGAGGATGCATGCTGTATAGGATCTGAAATGGACTATAGTCTGTGCTATGATTAGGCGAGTCGTTATAAGCGAACTCTGCCTGTGCAAGCACTCGATCCCACATCCGTGAATTCTTTCCAATTAAGCTTCGTAGCAGGTTTCCTAGACTCCTATTTACCACCTCTATTTGTCCGTCAGTTTGTGGGTGATAAGCAGAGTTGTAACTCAGCTGTGTATCCATTTTCTTCCACAGGGTGCGCCAAAAGTGCCACGTAAACTTCACATCCCTGTTTGAAAGAATAGACTTAAGCAACCCATGCAGCCTGACAATCTCTGTGAAAAACAAGTGGGCCACGTGAGTGGCATCACTGGTTTTTCTGCGAGGGATGAAATGCGCCATCTTCGAGAATCTGTCCACTACTACCATCAATGAGTCATAACCTCACTGTGTTTTAGGTAGACCCAAGACAAAGTCCAAGCTGACTGAGTCCCACGGCCTGCCTGGAACTGGTAATGGTGTGTACAGTCTCGTGTTTTGACTATGACCCTCCGCCAACTGGCACACTTTACATCTAGTCACAAATCACTGTACATCCCTCGGCATCTTTGGCCAAAAGTAGAAATGACTAAGCTGCTCGAGTGTCTTGTCCATGCCGAAATGTCCAGCTAGACCTCCACTATGCTTTTCCCGAATAATGTTCTCCCTGATCGAGCAGTCAGGAATGCATAGTTGTCCTCCCTTAAACAACAGTTTCTCTTGCAAGTTGTAGTCCAACCATGGACTATTATCTCTCACCAAGGGATTCTGACATGCCTCATAGGCCTCCTTAAAATTTGTGTCAGTTTGGTACAAATATTTCAAGTGCTAAAAACCCAGCACTCGCACAGTACTCTCCTGCAGAAGTAAAGCTCTCCTACTCAGAGCATCTACCACCTTGTTGGCCTGCCCACTGATGTGTTTCAGCACAAAGGTGAAACTCTGCAAATATTCCACCCATTTGGCATGTTTTTTATTCAGCTTGTGTTGTTGCATTACATACTGTAGCGCAGAATTATTTGAAAACAACACAAATTCGTTTCCCAGCAGATAATGCCTCTAGTGTTTTAATGCCTGTATAACAACATATAACTCCTTGTCATAAGATGAATATTTCTGTCTGCTTTCATTTAGCTTCTCGCTAAAGAATGCCACAAGCTTATCCTCCTGGCTAAGTATAGCTCCAATAACCATACTGCTAGCATCATAGTGAACCTGAAAAAGCTTCTTGAAGTCTGGCAATCTCAGGATCGGCCTCTCTGTGATCTTTCTCTTTAATAGCTAGAAACTTCTCTCCGCTGCATCCGTCCATCGAAAAGGTTGATTGGCCTTTTTAATGGTGTCCAACATAGGTGCACAAATTTCGCTAAAATTCCTTATGAATTTCTGGTAAAAGCTCGCTAGTCCATGAAAGCTACGTACCTCAAATAAAATTTTCGGAGATGGCCAATTAACTATTGCCGCAATCTTCTCCGGATCCATCTTCAGTTCATTTTCTGCTATTACAAAGCCCAAATAAATCAATTCCTTCTACAAAAAAGTACATTTTTTTTTTTAGATTTATCAGTAGTTTGTTCTGTTGTAATTTTTCTAGCACTTTTCGAACATGTCAAAGGTGCTCCTCCCTTGTCCTGCTGAAAATTAGTATGTCGTCCAGGTATACTATCACAAATTTTCCGATGTACTCCTTCAGCATCCCATTCATTAATCGCATAAATGTATTGGGCGCATTGCTCAGTCCAAATGGCATGACCAACCATTCATACAGTCCCTCATTCGTCTTAAAGGTTGTCTTCCACTCGTCCCCCTCTCGTATCCAGATTTGATGATAACCACTCTTCAAGTCTATCTTAGAAAAATATGCTGCCCCGCTTAAACAATCCATCATGTCATCCATCCGTGGCAGTGGAAACCTGTACCGGATGGTGATTTTGTTGATGGCCTTCAAGTTTGTGCACATCCACCACTCTCCTCCCTTCTTAGGAGCGAGAACCATTGGGACTGAGCAAGGGCTCAAACTCTCCCTTATCAATCCTTTATTTAGCAGTTCTTGCACCTACTTCCTAATCTCTTCATTGTCCTTGGGGCTCATTTGGTATGCTGCTTTGTTCGGCAAACTAGCTCCGAGTATGAAGTCAATATGGTGACTTATGCTTCTTTTGAGGGCTAATTTGTCTGGCAAGTCATCCACCACTATGTCTGTAAATTCCTGCAACATTTGCTGGATTTCTGGAGGTAAATCTGATACCTCTGTATGCAACAACATTGTTTTTGCTCTTTTTACAACTGCATAACCCATCTCACTGTCCTCAACTTGTCTCAGAAACTGTTTTCCACTAACCAGCAATGCTCTTGGTTCACTTGTCCCTGCTATCCCTTCCTCCTTGATGGCCACAAGCGTATGTTTGATTCCATCCTTGACAAACTTATAACAATTCGTCAATCCATCATGCACCACCTTTCTGTTATACTGCCATGGCCTGCCTAGCAGTATGTGACATACATCCATCGGCATGATGCCACAAATGACTTTATCCTTATATCTGCCTATTTGAAACTCCACCTCGCACTGTTCATCCACCAGTAGCTGATGACCTTTCTGCAGCCACGAAACTTTGTAAGGGGTGGGAGGTTTCAATCGCCTCAATTCAAACTTTTCCACCATCTTTGTGGATGCCAAGTTATCCATACTACCATTGTCAATAATTAATTTATAACACTTACCATGCAATTTACAAACTGTTCTAAACAAAGCCTTCCGTTGTGTCTGTACGGTGGCTTCCTTGGCTCGTTTTAACAACATCTTGTTCAGCACCAGGGCTTCCCCTGTTTCTGGAGCATTCTTTGCTTCTTGGGGAGGTGCCTCTGCTTCCTCTGGTTGTGCGACATACACACCCCTCTGTCCAGCCTGATCTGCCTCTGGACACTCAAATGATCTGTATCCCCATTTATGACACCTGTAACATTGATAACCAACCCCTCTACCTCGGCCACTTCCTCGGCCTCGCTGGTATGACCTACCACCTCTCGCATTATCACCTTTATCTGTTGATCCGGAAGCTCTAAAACTGCTGCCTTCCTCATTACTACTAGCAGTCCGCCCTCTGCCATATGACTAGCCTTTTCGCCTGCCAGCTCCTCGTCCTCTCCAGGTATTCTATCGTCTAGTAATTTTTTCCTCAGCTTTCTTCGC
The DNA here is from genome assembly GCA_000404065.3 of Pinus taeda. Lineage (NCBI taxonomy): Eukaryota > Viridiplantae > Streptophyta > Pinopsida > Pinales > Pinaceae > Pinus > Pinus taeda. The sequence continues at coordinate 274,124 of APFE030540475.1, read as the reverse complement.
ACTCTGATATGCTTATTCAATTTTCTTTAGGGATAGAATACTAATTTCATCTAAAATTTCTAGTCTCAAACCATTTACGTACCTGGTTGTCTTTTGCGCGGTATCCTCTGTATATCCAACTCGTAGGTTCACTTGATAGAACTCCTTAGTGTACTCCCTCACCGTCATTCCTTTCTGTTTCAGATTCTACACTTACCTGTGTAGTGAAATCTGATAATCGTTCGGCAGAAATATGCCCTTCAACTTGGCCACCATCCTTGACCAAGTTTTGATCGGCAACTTGTTCAATCTCCTTCTCTTCGTTTGGACACTGTCCCACCACAGGGTTGCGTGTCCCTTCAATTTCATCGCAGCGAACTTAACTCTGTGGTCTTCGCTAACTTCCTCACACTCGAAATACTTATCCAGCTCGTTGATCCAATCCAATAGAACCTTTATGGACAGGCTGCCATCATAGGTTGGGAGTTCTGGTTTCGGTTTACTGCTTGCCACTAGAACAGATCTCAACAGTCCCACTTCTGGGGTCTCGCCATCCGATCCATCTGTGGTCGCTTCAGCTTCCTCTTCGCTGTCATCGCCTACCTCAAGGTCTCTTCTTCTCCCTGCTTCGACTGCCTCCAAACGGGTAGTAAGAATCCTAATCTCTTCCCTTAGTCCTTCCTCTACTATCCTCCGAACACCTCTTCCACGACCTCTCCTTCCTACCTCCATTTCTTCAATCAATTTCACCTACTCTGATACCACTATGATGGGACCAGCCCAACATTGTTTAGACTTTAGGCGATTAAATGATTGTATGAGTGATTATATGATTGTATAGATGTTACAATTGTGGTTACATGTGTGAATATCAACCCTCAGATATTTCTAGAAAAGTGTTAGGTGGCAATCAGTTCAGCAATCAAGGCTTGTGTACTCACCTCGGGTCATGTTTCCCGCTCCTTGCTATGCCAAAACTCCTCCTCTGTCGCTCATTTGGTCATTTCCCTTGTGCTCGCTGAGGGTTTGTTCGGCTATGGCTCTGCAAGTTGGGTATGTAGCTTTGCTGCAAGTTCTAGGTGCTCCTCTTGGTATGCTTGCTGGTCCGATAGCGTAACTTCTGTGCTTATTTCTTTTTGCCTGTGTGGGTAGTCTCTGGCCTAGTTCGTTGGGCAGTTGTGAATGTTCCTGCCGTCGCCTGGGTAAGTGGTTCTCTGTACTTTTTCTGTTGTTGGCTCAACAGGTCGTCATGTTTCGAGTTGTAGTTTGGTATGTCATGGTCTTGTTTGCAACTCAGTGGTTGGCTTGCGTTCAGGGCTCGAAACGATGGTGTCCTTCTATCCTAGGCTTCAATGCAAGTAGCCTCTCTCTCCTTGATTCAATTTGTTATTTTCTTTCCTCAACTTCTAACCTGTTTTCTCCTTCGTCTCCGCAGTTGGTTGAAACCCGTGGGTGGAAAGCTCGTCCTCTGTTCTCACTGCAATCCCTCAGGTAAGATAAATGCGACCTCTGTTATTTATTTTTCATGCACTGTAATTTCGTTTTCCTTGACAATGTGGTGCTAACACCTATGTGTCTACCTCTCTGCAAGTGTTGGGGATTTGCGGTTGGATGTCTTGGCAATGAACACTTCGGTCTTTGTCTGGTAGGCTCCGCCAACATGAATTACCTTCAGTCTTTGTTCTGTTCCTAGAATAGGCCTCTGGTTGTGAGGGTTTGTCACTCCTCGATGCTTGTTAAATGGCTCTCAGCTGTAGGTAGCGTTCTAGTTGTCTTGTTGTTCTGGGCTTCCACTGTCTGGTGATTATTGACTGTAACTTGCTATGTATGAAAGCAATTTTCAAAATCCTCACCTAGGGTTTGTCGTCCACTGGCTTATACGTCTGTTGCTATGTATAAAACAATTTTCAAAACCCTCACCTAGGGTTTGTCATCCACTGGCTTATACGTTTGTCCATGTTTTATCTTGCAGTGCTACTGTGTATCTTCATACATTTTCTTTTGTAATTTGAATAAAAAACTTCAGGAAAGAATGTTGGTTCGATTTAGCTGAATGTCATTTATGTGCTTAGGCCGTCGTTCTTTTTAATCTAGATTCTATGCCTAGAAATGCAATTGTTGCTTTATGGCTATGCTTGTAATGTTTTCCACGAACAGGAGAGAATGTTGTGGTTGCTCTGGTAATTTGTTTCACAATCAATTTCAAAAATAGAAATTTTCGTTTAGCCTGTGGATGCTTGACCCATACTAGAATTTATTTGTGTTGCTCCTATTCTGTCAACGCTATTTTCTTCAATGGAAATGTAAGCCCTCGTTCTGGCATCTACTCTTCTGTCTCACTGTTAGGACTGTTTTTTCTCAGGAAAGACAAAAAGAATTAAATACAATGGTCTGCGAATAGTATGTTGTCTGTTCAGATGTTCGTTAATTAGAAAGCACAATGAAAATACAGTAGGACACACAGATGGATTCAATTGTTTTCTCTGTTATTGTTATTATTAGAGTGCAAGAAGTGCTAAACCCCGTACATGACTTCCACTCTTACATTTATATGTTCTTGTTCACAGTTAATGAAACTATACAATTACTTTTCAGTTGTAGACCTTACAGTTACATGGCTATTAAGCATTCGGTTCTGTATTTATGACAAGATTTTCCTTTTAGACACATTTGTCTTTTCCTTTTAGAATAACAGGACAATTATTAATCCATGGTTTATTAAAGACAGACAAGTAAATAACCCTAACTGATCAAACTACCTTTGACTAATTCAGAGATTAAGATAAAAACAAAAATCCTACCTCCTACTCTAACAAACTAAACATAAAAAAACAAACAAGATGTTAACTCAAATTTTCAACCTGGCAGAGACCAACACCTGGTCATGGTGCCTTAGCTGGATGCTCCTGCATCAATACACTTCTTAACGAACAAGCTTACAAATGACAATACTTATCGTAATATAAATTAACATATTGAAGTATATCATATTTGTGGTGAACTATTTAAAACCAAAATAAATGTTGTTTAATCACACGATTAAAAATTATAAATATAAAACATTATCATTTAGTTGGAATATATTTCTTAACAAAAAGCTTACAAATAACAATACTTATTATAATATGAATTAACATATTAAAATATATCATATTTGTGACAAACTATTTAAAACCAAAATAAATATTATTAAATCACACAATTAAAAATTATAAATGTAAAACATTATCATTTAATTTAAATACATTCCTTAACAAACAAACTTACAAGTTATAATATTTATCATAATGTGAATTAAGATACAAATAACAATACTTATAATAATAATTTCAATTAACATACTGAAATATATCATACTCATGACAAACTATTTAAATTATATAATTATAAATTATAAATGTAAAACATTATCATTTAATTTAAATACATTCCTTTAACAAACAAGCTTACAAGTTACCATACTTATCGTAATATGAATTAACGTATTGAAATTATGATAATATATCATACTTGTGTCGAACTATTTAAAACCAAAATGAACGTTGTTTAAACATTATTACAAATTTCATCTCATATGATACTCAAGCTAAATGTTATGAAAAGAGCTTAGAACAAAATAACAAAGATACACGTTGAGAAACATCATGCATAGATTTTGCATGTATTTTTCTTCAACCCTACATTTTGGACCAATTTATAATATGGCATAGTATAATATTGAGTTGATTTCACAAACTATATAATAAATGCTACATTTTAGTGGCAACATAATGACATACTCATCATGTAATCATTAAAACAACTTACTAATAAACCTCTCAAAAGAATACAAATGTTTTTTTAGATTGTAGTTGACTTTTTGTTTCACATGTGTTTTAGTTAAGCTTTAATAATAATTTAATAATTATTAATTTATAATAATTTGGACTATTAATTAAACTAAATTTAATTTATATAGTTGATAGAGGAGTATTACTTTTGTAACTTTAATTTGTGTAAGTGAGATATTTAAGTGACTAATGAATATATAATTATAATAAATTTTAGTTTTTTTTTAATAATGATTTGAAGTAATGTAAAATCTAATATATTATAGATATTGTTTTTTAAAATGAAGAGAAAAAGAAGTTTTGTGAGATTTGTTGAAATTTGTATTTTAAAAATATATATATTATATATTGTGTTTAGTGTATTAAAAAACATTTTATGTGAGGGATTTTAGTAATTTAAAGTCATATATAATTTGTGTGAATGAAAATTATAAATATGTAATAGAATTTGATACATTATAAAGTTATTGAAAATTTAGCTCTAAAGGTATTAACAATCACATGAAACAAAATAAACTTATATTATTGTAGCTTCTGCAAAATCTATGAAAAAATAGTGTAACTCAGTCATAATGTGTATATTCTTATCCAACATGTATATAAATCACTATAATGTTGAATATACACAAACACTTTGATTCTCATATTCAATTGATGTACCTGACAACTTATGTATATTCTGCCTTTTATCTTTCATACAAGTTAAACAATATTTATAACTATTATATTTTTTAGTTGAAATTTGCTTTCCAAAGTTATATTAACTTCAATTCATGAAGTTTTTATTCTTCTTAAGTGATAATAGATACTATTTCTTGTGAAAAATAATGATATTCTTATTCAGGTCTTAATACCATAATGATATGAGCATGGAGAAGTTTTTTGTAAGACTTTTAGTTCTACTTTATCTAGCTTTCAATTTTTAGTTCAATGTTTTAAAAATGTAAAACTTAATATTCCAAATTTATATTGCTTGAAAGCCATTTTCATAACAAGTATTCCATTCTAACATATTATTTTCAGTCAACAATAATCAAGTTGATACCTTATAAACTTCCATAAAAACCGCTTTCATAACAAGTATTCCATTCTAACATATTATTTTCAGTCAACAATAATCAAATTAATACCTTATAAACTTCCATAAAAACCTAAGATTAGATGAGATAAACACCCTAATTTATTTTATATTATATAACCACCCTAATCCATCTCATATTGTATTAATTACAAAACTCAAAAAATTCAAATATTTAATCATATTACAAATTTTATATAAAAACATATTAATATTTTTAAATAAAAAAATTAATAATTTAACAACTTTTTACACATTATAAACTTTTACTAAATTATTTTTTTTAATATTAACTTTTATATATATATATATATATATATATATAACTATAACTTTCTTATTTACTTGCATTTACCTAAATAATAAACACTCCATCCCTTTACATATTATCTATAAATTAACTTAGCATGACAATTCTTTTTTAGACATGCTCGCACGATTTCAAAAAAAAATCTAAACGTATTTATAAATTTCATTTCTTTTAACCCTTTTGTCCATTCTATAGTGAGTTATAGCTTAGAACTTTGTCCATATTTTGGAGCTTCCTTCTTGTCAATCGCTAATTGAAGGTGTAATCATATTGCGACATTCCTGTGTACGTCCCCATAATCCACTATATATTAAGAATGAATGGCGACATTATTGTGTACGTCCCTATAATCCACTATATATTAAGAATGAATGGTCATGTTATGTCTCCTTTATGTGAGACAATTTTTATCCTTATTTTAAGGACAAGGGAAGATAAAACCAACCACATTTTTTAGGTCATTTTTTATGTTTCCTTTATGCTAGACAACATTTCTTCCCATTTTAACTGAAACCAACCAATTGGACACACTTTATAAGGTTGTGGATTTCCTTTCCTTGACTTCTAAGTATTCATTAGTCAACTATATATTGGGATATTTTGAGACTTTTGCTTTAAGTTGAAGTCATCACCTATTTTATATATCTCGGGTATAGGGTCCAATATTAATGCTAAGGGTATTGTTGCTTGGGCTCTCTTATATATAGTTGCTTTCTTGAACGTCAACTCTCTTCAAGTTTATGGAGACTCCAAGTGTGCAGTAAATTAGCTAATGGGGAAGAGAGGTTAGTTGAAGTTTTTTGCTCTTAAGTATTAGATGGACCAAATATAGATCTTTGAAGGCTATTTTTAGAATCTCTACTTTAGCATATTTTGAGAGAATGGAACATGCAAGAAGATTTTATTTCCAAAAAGGCACTTCAAGCGAATGAAGGACTCATTTTCAAAGAAAGAAGAGGCATTTAGCTTTGGAGGAGGGGATCTGTACAGATTCCTTGTGATCTTCAATTGACTCAAATCCTTTGAATTATTAAGTTCTTATGTTAACAAGTTGATTTTGAATAGTTTAATTATGCATAATTTTGAACAGTTACATTTGTTGAAATCTATATTGTATCAACCTTCTCGGCTTTGTAATATTTTACAGATTTTCTTCTGCGACTTTGCAACTTATGTGGTTTCAGATAGTTTGTTTATGGGCTCCTTATAGTATGTTCACAGTTTGTGTTGGATACAACTCCAGATTTTTTTTTGTGTGGTTGTATTTGTTTTTGCCATATTTTGGATCGTATATAAGTTTCTACACTCCTTTTTCATAATGAAATTGATTTTTTTTTGGATATATATATATATTAGTTACAAAAGGCATTAATTGTTATTTGTTAGTGGTTTCTCATATACCATTGAAACAATAGAATTTTGTTAGAGAACCAAAAAAGAATGTGTAAAATGATAACAAAGATCATACAATGTAAACTACAAATAACCATAAGTATTATAGAAGCTAACTAATTGTATCTACCTATAGAAACTAAGATATATAAGTCTATACAATCTAATATGTATTAGCCTACCAATTTGATCAAACATGCTATTGGAAATAAACAAATATAGTAGGAAGCTAAGTATATGGAGACTGAGTAGAAGTACATACATTAAACTCAATGGGCTTCACAAAATCGGGACTAGGGAAACTTAGTGTTATGCTGAGATCAATTACACCCTTAACGTGCGCCAATCGAGCCTTCAAATCTTTGAGTTGTAGAACCATGTTGTCCAGCATCAACATAATTTATTTTTTGCACATCATTCCTATCCAACATGAGCTTTCCTAATAGAGCTTCCATGTGCCAATACAAGTATCTGGTACATAAGTATTGGTTTTGATGGACTTGGGTGTGGCTAGCATCTAGAATGTATGTCAAAACTGCATCCATAACTTCCAAGTCTGAAAGACAAGTGCGCTCCACCACTACTTTAGCTTCAAGTTCATAAATTTTCTCATTGATCGGTGAAGGGATTTGTTCCCTTTGGAGGCTAGTTGAATTCATCACTTGTACTCACATTTGCATTCCTCCTAGTGAGCCTTGACCTCCTCCTCCACCACAACAACATCGATCCCTTTGACAAACAATTGGTAGAATTTCACCAACAAAGAGAAAATATAAAGCCAATGTGATAGAGGAAGTGGAGATATAGTGAGCTTAGAAATGGAGCTCAAGAGGAAGAAGAGAAATGAAATCTACTGAGCCTTAAGAGAAAAACCTAGAGAGAAGAATGGAAATTTTCTAGAGACTATAGATTCTTGTAGAAGAGCTAACTCATAGATCAAAGGATTAAATGGTAATTATGGAAAGACAATGACCACGGAGATGACTTTAAAATCCAATGATTTTCCATGATGCAAGGACAACGAACAAAAATATTGTAAAAGATGAGAGCCATAATAACTAGGAACAAGATTATTGAGGGGAACAACATGGAGCATGTGTCGAACATCATAACTATTAATTTTTCATGATTTCCTAGACTGATAATTACTTCCAATGATTTATCCATTAATTTATCTTGTGTCACATTCATCATTAAGTAATTATACATAGAAAATATTCGACAATAAAAATAATAATGACAGTAGAATCATGAACAAATAGCCAAACATAAGAGACAAAGTTTATTCTGGGAAAACCCGAACCAGGTAAAAACCCAACAACCTTTTCTTAGAGAAATTATTCAATTCAACAATAGATACAATCTGATCTTTCCAGTCAAAATAAAAGTCAAACCGACTAGTAACCAAAGTAACCAGGGAAAATTTTAAGAACCCCCCTAAATTTACATGTATAATAAATGGGCAAATCTCCATGGTATATAGGAAAAATGGAAGGTGATTTTATCAATAATATGATATGTATATATAATTTTTTGGCGAATCTCTCACAAGGCATGGCGAATATTTTACTCAATTATAAAATCTTGTGTTTATTGAATACACAAATGAAATCATTGCATTTCTTTAAAATATCTTTTGAAATCAAAATTACCGAAATTACATATCGATAATCTAGTGGGTGTAAGATAAAATTCACCCGTGCCATTCACAAAAAGCATGAGAAAAACCTAATACTATATATAAAACCAAGAAAAATTCAAATTCATCACTTCTATGTTCCTGTTTGAAATTAGAAAAATTACCCAAATTACAATCTGTTTACTCCACTTCTAGGGACCTAGTAACCACCCTGCCAATACACAAGTATGTTCCCGTTTGCAATTAGAAAAATTACCCAAATTACAATCTGTTTACTCCACTTCTAGGGACCTCGTAACCACCCTGTCAATACACAAGTATGTTCCTATTTGCAATTAGAAAAATTACCCAAATTACAATCTGTTTACTCGAGCATATGTTGGAAAGTTATAGAAGGATGACTAGTGCAATCAATCCATTCCTTTTAGCCCTGGATTTGTTTCAAAGTTATAGAAGGATGACTAGTGCAATCAATCCATTACTTTCAGCCCTGGATTTGTTTCAGTTTAAAACAGAAGTATACAAATATACTTGTCCAATGTCTATGCTTTAACCATTCACCTTAAGATGTTTTTACAATATAATTTCCTAAGACTATTTAATATATTCATTATCATGAAAACCAACCTATATCCATCTTAACTCCACATATACCACTCTTAGGGGTATGAAATCTATTTATCCCTCTGAGCACCTTGTAGACCTAGAATTAAGATGGATCTAAGATAGAATTTCCCCTTTAAATAGTCTATGCTCACATGAATACCATGGGTCAATACCATGGGTTATGATAAACCTGGAGCTTAAAAATTACTATTAGTAATTTATAAAAATTAATAATAAAATTAATAGTTGATTTTTATTTTATTTTTATTTTAACCAAGCTAAAATGTTTAACATACATTAAATTACAACATCCATTTTTACTCTTGATCGGATCAAATATTTTTTCACTCTATGCTAGTTTGCATATCACGATATTCGATACCTCTTGGGGGTTAGTAGATCCAGAGTAAAGATGGATCTATTCTGGTTTAATTCCCCCATTTAAATAGGCTACATTCCAAGTGAATACCATGGGTCAATACCATGTGCCATTTTGGTGAATACCATGGGTCAATACCATGTGCCATATTTATTTTTATTAATACTAATATTAGGGTTAATAATGTTTTCTTGCATGGTATTAATATAAAAAAATAAAAAAATGTTTTATTTGTTTACGTTTATTTATATTCTTATTAATTTACCATACAATTCATAAATACAAGGTGAGTTATGGAGTAAATATAAAAAAAATATTTTATTTGTTTACCATACCTCTCGCTTATTTATATTTATATTTTTACCATACCTCGTTTACAAATATGGTATTTGGCCCATAGGATTCACTTAAATAAAACCTCTTTCTTGAGCCTTCATAAATAGAACGAGGGTTATGGACTAAATATAAACAAGAGGTTTTATTTATTTACCATGCATCTAGTTTAATTTATATTTTTATTTATTTACCATACCTTTTGAGTAAGTATAAAAAGATGTTTTATTTATTTACCATACCTCCACTTTACTTGTATTTTTATTTGTTTACACCCTTGCATGTCTATAAGGTGACCTATGGAGTAAATATAAAAGATGCTTTATTTATTTACCATACCTCTCATTTATTTATATTTTTATTAATTTACCATACCTCTTTTATAAATATGGTATTTGGATTCACTTAAATAAAACCTATTTTTGAAAATGGGCGAATGGATTCACTTAAATAAAACCTATTCTTGAAAATGGGCGAATGGAAGGTTGTAACTCCTAATTTCAAGGGCTAAATTTACCTTTTTTACCCTCTCCCTTAAAATAAGGTGGCCTATTTGAGGTGATTTGTAAAAATGTACTATGATACAAAATATTCGCCCACTAAAAATTTAAAACCCCTTAATTTCGCCAAAGGGCGAACATTCGCCCCTAAAATCACCCCTACAGCGGTGGATAATGAAGTCATGAATGATCCTCAAGCCTTGGATGCTTTACGGGGATGCAGCTTGCTCAAATTCTTCAAACTTCCGAACATGAAAGCCAATAACGACTGCTTGAAATGCTTATTGACTATTGGGACGTCGACGAGGAAGCCTTCATGATTGATCAAATGCCACTCAGAGTAGAAGTGGAGGATATTTATTTTATCATGGTCCTTTCCTGAAGGGGAGAGGTAGTACAATCCCGGGGCAGGACACGGAGCAGTCTCACTATAGAGCACTACGTATAGATATACTGCCCAGGACATCCCAAGAAAGTTGGGAGCCAAATTTCTATTGCACAAGTGGCGAGTTTATTGCTGAGGATCATCCTGTTCACCATAGCTCGAGTGAATGGATCGTCCTCTCTGCATTAGGAATCATGGCTCACCATGAGCGTAGCAGTTGATTGTCTCACTACTGTGTTTGACTGGTGTACTCCTGTTCTGGCCAGCATGAAGAGCCAGCTCACTTCTATTAAGAGGGGACAGACCGAGAACTTTGGCTACGGGACTATCTTGTGCACTTTCTTCTTCGAGAGGATTCCCGCATTCCGCCCTAGGGTAGCAATTTCCATCAGCACCCCACACGATCCACGCATGGGCCGGTGGGCTGATCTGATGAAACGTTTGGGGGGTGGGGAGGTTCCTAGCACTGCTTTCAACAGATCATTGCCGTAGACGACTACCCCTATGCCAGGCTGGATTTCCGAGGAGATCCTGACCTAGCATTACCACCGAACGTAGCATGGGGCGAGATTGGTAAGGATTTTTTGATTTTATGATTTTTTTTTTTGGATTTTTCAAATATAATGAGCATTTTGGAAAATATTTTTTGATGAGATTCAAATGACTAATATAATGATCATGATCCATACATTGGGCCAGTACGACTAGATGGACTCCCGCGGCACAGACGACGCGGCCGAGGAGCCGAAGAGGTGGCTGCTGAGACGGAACAGACTCTACATAACATCCAGCGACTCTTGACGAGACTGAGCTGTCGAGTACCGATGGTTGCTATAGTGGACCTTCTTGAGGATATGCAGCGTCATGTGGTTGGCATGCCACGTGACTGGGTTCGCACTTTTCGGCGTGTAGGCAATGCGATAGTTACCTACTTGGCCGCTCATCCTGAGCTGGGGCATTAGATATGCCGGACATGATTATGGGAATTTGAGTCCCAATTTTGTATATTTTTGGAAAACATATGTACACTCGAGATGATTTATGATGATATATATATATACAGTTTGACTTTTTGATGCTTTGATTTTATTATGATGAATGATTGATGTGCCAGTCTAATGCTTGATTAGCGATAGAATCAGCTAACCAATTATGAGATCTTGGAATGTGAAAATAATTAATATAAACAAATGATCTTTGCAACAACCTCACCCTTAAATACTGGCGATATAAACATGGATCCCTTACTCGATAAATGCTATTTAATTGTGACACTATCAATTGAGAATCAAGATAAACTACCAATGAGTCAATCTCGTGAGAGATTGCCTCGGATAGTAAATTAATAACGACAGTATACTCAACCATATTATTTGAAGCAGGACCAATGCATACGCCTCTTGATACCATCAATTGACCGGTGGGATAATAGAGTACCCAAGCTGCCGAAGCGAGATTCCGAGTGTGCCGACTAGCACCATCGGTGAACCCAAAATAGACCAAGTCATCCATCAACACCTGCAACAGTAGACCAAGAAGTGTTGATATCACAAAACTCTCGATGATATATGTACAAATATACATAATATACAAATAATCCATTGCCTAACTCCTACTTAAGCAAAGTAATTCTTTAGGTAGAGCCCGTTTTGGGGCTCCGCCAGCTTGTTTCCCTCAAAATCGATTAACTCATATGACCCTTTTTCTAAAACTCGTTTAATAATGAAAGTACCGTACCACATAGGCTTAAACTTGCTTGCCTCCAAGGTGTCTTTATCTTGGTCATAGACCAAGACAAGGTCACCTTCAGAAAAGACTCGAGGACGGACAGATTTATCATACTGCGTTTTACCCTTTTCTTATGAGCCTCATTCATCGGGCGGCATCTCGACGCTGCTCATAGAGATGTTCCAAGTGAAGGAGGCGCTCTTCGAGACTCGAAGTCTCTGGAAGGAGCTCTACAGCTAGCTTAAGAGATGGAATTTCACATTCAATCGGAAAGATAGATTCCATCCCATAAACCAACTGAAAAGGTGTAAAACCAGTAGCAGTCTTTACGGAGGTCCAATATGCCTAAAGAGCCGAATACAACATAACGTGCCAATTGGACCGATTTTTGTCGATTGTCCATTGGAGTATCGTCTTGAGAGTTTTATTGACTGCCTCGACCTGTCCATTGGCCTGAGGGTATTAAGGAGACGAATGCTCTTGGAGAAACCCTAATTTAAGAGCCAATTCAGACATTAGTTGATTCTGGAAGTGACTGCCATGATCAGTGACAATGTCTCTCGGGACACTGAATCTTGAGATAGCCTGATTGAAAAGAAACAAAGCTGTCGTGTCACTATCGTTTTTATAAGTGGGCATGGCCTCGGCCCACTTCTTAAAGTAGTCCACAGCCACGATAATATACTTGTGATTTTCCACTGAAGGCGGATTACAAGTTGTAAAATCAATACCCCACTTAGTAAAAGGACCAACAGCGACAACGGGAAAAAGAGGAGCTGGATGAGCACGCATCTTGCGAGTAAAGATTTGACAAGGGTGACAATGTTTGACTACTTGCACACAGTCTTTAAAAAATGAAGGCCAAAAATGGCCGGCACGTAAGATGCGTTGGGCTGTAGCAAGCCTTGATAGATGACCACCACAAGCTCCACTCTGGCAATCATTTAGCACTGACTCTGCTTCCTCCAAGGTTAAACAACACCGAATGATTGAATCAACCCCTCGACGGTATAAGGTATCACCAATGATAACATAATTTTTAGCTAGGTGACGTAATTTACGACGTTCATCCTTGGAGAAAGTAGAGGGAAACTTCGAAGTCTGGAGATACACAATGATATCTCCATACCAAGGGTCGAGTGAAGAGATGAGGAATAAATGTTCATCGGGAAAACTTTCCTGATAAACAGTATCCTCTCCACAACGCAGCTCAGAAATTAGCTCAGCGAAAACCATGAATATTTTAGACTTGGTTGACAAGAACTCGAGATCAAATTCTTGCAAGATGACTATCCATCTATTATATTTGCCCCCAGTCACTCGCTTATTTAGGACAAATTGAAAAGGATTGACCACCGCTAGGACAAAGTTTTTCATAGCAAGATATAATGACGGAGCCGTTGGACAGCATGGAGAGCTGCCAAGGCCAACTTCTCAACCGGAGAATAGAGAAGTTCAGGACCTATTAAGCCTCGGCTCAAATAATAAATCACATGCTCGATGAGATCATCATCCTCCTGAATGAGAACCATACCAATGGTTGATTCTGCTGCAGGGAGATATAAAAGGAAGTCTCTACCATAATCCGGTGGACTCAAAAGCAGGGTAGAGACTAGTGCTTTTTTCAAAGCATCGAACGATCGTTGCGCAAAGTCGTCCCATACAAATGGAACTCCTTTCCGTAGCAAACACATGAACCCTTTAGTGATCTCAGCATAGTTCGCTATAAACCACGTTAAGAAATTATCCTTCCCTTGAAGACTCTGAAGTTGACGAATTGAGGATGGTGGAGGAAATCGAATTATTGGCTCAACCTTGAAGGGATCAACTCGAATCCCTTCATTCGACACAATGAACCCTAACAATCAACCAGACGTAACCGCGAAAATGCACTTCTTGGGATTCAACTGGATTTTATAAAAACAACATCGCTTGAAAAACATTCGAAGGTGACTAGGGTGACCAGTTCTCTTTCGAGAACGAGCAGCGAGATCATCCATGTATGCTTTGATGATGTGCTGGATGTCGTGGAAAGCATATGAAATGACCCACTGAAAGGTGGCTCCAACATTTTTAAGAACAAAAGGCATATTTCTATATGCAAAGGTACCCCAGGGACATATAAAGGCTGTCTTATGTTGATCTTCAGGATGGGTAGAAATTTGATTATAAGCAGAGAATCCATCCATGAAGGAAAAAATCTCATTACCTACACACTCGTCGATAATCTGATCAATGAACGGCGTCGGGTAATTACCTTTGGGACAAGCCTTGTTTAGGTCCCTAAAATCGATGCATACTCGGATTGTTCCTTGCTTTTTATCTACAGGGACTAGATTAGAAACCCAATCAGTAAGAGGAACAGGGCATATAAAACCTGACTTTAGCAGCTTCTCCACTTCCGCTTTGATAACTGCTGCTTTCCTAGGGTTGATCGGCTGAAGCCTCTGACAAACTGGTTTGGCATTTTCATACATCTTGATCTCATGTTGAACTATAGATGCGTCAATGCAAGGCATTTCTTCATAAGACCAAGCAAATACATCCCAAAATTCCTTGAACAGGTGGGTGTAAATTTGAATTTCTTTAGGGGAACACTCAATTCCGATGAAGAGATTCTCGATCGTGTTAGGGTCCCTAGAGATGTTTATAAGTGTTGTTTTTGAAATCACCGACATATTACCTTCGACATGAACGTGTGCTGGAGCCAAAGGATTTGACACCGTTCAAACATCACTAGAACAGAGCTTGGAGAATCTAGATTCTACCTCTTGCAATGGAGGAAGAAAATATGAACGATGGTGTAAATCTTCCCAAGGTCGATCTATACACATCATTGCTTCAAGAATTGCTTCTTCCGAAGGTAAAACTAAATCTAAGAAGTCCAAAGCAGAGGTAGAATCGAGGCTCCAAGCTGGGGCCACATCGCCATCTAACTCCTCTTCGGAAAAAGGAGTAGAATGGTCATCTGCAGAGTTGACGATAGACTGATATCTAAGCTCAGCTGTAGATATAGGGAATTCCATTCCATTCCCTTGTCCTTCAACTAATGTGGTCGTAGGTGAAGGCAAGGTCCAAGGGTCTGAAAAATAACGAGTTAGAAAGAACTCTTCTCGAGAATACTCCTTAGATGATGAAATGGCATTGATTTTAGCGATAGGAGAGGGGAACTCAAAAGTACCCATCAATGAGGAATACATCCCTACTCCTAGATTCTCAGTAGGCAGACGAGGGTTATCCACTAAAGGAATAGTAGAGTCGGAGCTTGCTTGAGGATCAACTGGACAATAATCCAATTGATCAACCTTCATGATTTTCCCCTCATGAGGAAAGAAAATGACACGAAACAGAGTCGAAACAATGACGTCCATTTCGTATACCCAGTTCCTTCCTAAGAGGAGATTATAGTCTAGGTTAGCATCTATGACTTCTTCTTCAATATTAAAGACCTTGCCCCCAACACATATAGGAAAGACTGGGATAATCCCATGCGGCTTATGAGAATGGCCATCGAATGCAGTCAAGACGGTAGGTGAAGGAACATCTGAAGGCGATCCAATAGCCTTCCAACATGACATTGACATGATGCACGTGGAAACCCCTTCGTCAATAATGGTACGAGAAATGTTAATTTTCTAGTATGTAGACTTTATTTGAAAAGCCATATGATGAGGGAGTCACCTTTTGACATTTAACATGTTGAAAATGAGCACTAAAGAGTTAGTTGGATCAACTACCCCAATCGTGGAAAGTAAAGCACTTCTCTGAGCTGGACACGACTGGAGAACCTCTAAAGCAGACATGGTGCATGGACTCTGAGCTAGATCCTCTACAATGGAGTAATTCTTGGCAGCCCTAGCATTAGGATTAATAGTCGTGCGTTTAGCAGAACCTTTCGATATTTGTGGTATAGTCTCAACAGGGGGTCGCTCGATATGAAGGTTGGTACTTTCAGGAACAGCCTTGTCCTTGGAATTTTCGGCTTCACCATAATCACGTGACCGAGTAGCCACATGGAAGTTAGAACCCATCATGAAAACATTCGATAATTTTTCCCCTTCCTGGTTGCCCCCTGCAGAGGTTCCAGGATTTGAACTCGCACTAGCAAGAAGTTGCTGCCCTTGGGGAGAAGGGTTGGTTAACACAGCTTGGGAACTAGAAGTCCCTTGCTGCCCTAACAAGCGCTAAGAATCTTCAATCTTGGGGCAAAGATGAGTTAAATGGTCTCCACTGCACAACTTGCATGGAAACTTAACTTTCTTTTTAAACTCAATTCTACCACCACCAGCGTTATTGCCGGATTTATTTGCATCAGGCTTCCCATCTTGGTTCTTTTTCTTACCTTGTCCTTTCTTTTTCCCATTGGAATTTTGATTTCCTTTGGGGTTATCAGATTGGACGACATTAATCAAAGAGGTTAGGGAAGCCATAGGGTTAGACGATGTGACTTGGTTGTTAGAAGCGGTTTGTAAAGACAACTGCTGCAGTTGATTCAACAAGTTCACCATATTCGTGTCTACCGACCAAACGATACCATCCACGTGGGGACCTAGCTTAGACTTAGCTATGTCAACCTTAGACCCAGGAGCATCTGGCAAGTATTTTTGTAGGATCCCAGACTGAGAGTAGATCAATTCTAATTATTGGGCCCTAAAAATGGCTTGCTCCTCATAATAGACCCCAGACATGGAGACATCCTTGGAGATCTCAGGTATCAAATATTTCAAAGACCACTCAAGACAGTACTCTGGAGGGATTTCAGCCTTAATGGGCCTCTTTCTTCGTCTCCATTCCTGCATATGATCAGAAATGTGAGTTGCCTTATCCTGACGAAAAGTGGCCAGTAGTTCGATTCTGGCATCATAGCGGACAGGCAACTGAAAATGATTTAATAAAATATTGGCTAAGTCAGTGAATGATGTAAAGTTGTCCCCAAGAAACTCTATATACCATTTGGCCGCATTACTAGTCAAGGTGCATCGAAATAGTCTCAACCTAACCGAGTCATCGATCAGGGAGTTAGATGAGCACCACAGATGGAATGTGGTTACATGGTCGCCTGGGTCCTCACCACTCTTCCCTTTGAATTTCGGAATGTCCGAAGGGAGTTTGGTTGGGACCAGAGGCCAGGCCGGATTGTACTTGATTGGATCGTTGGTTAACTTAGTGAGATTTGGCAAGTTCAATGTTGCCAAAAACAGAAGTCTAGGAGGAGCTTCGAGATTCCGCCCTAACTGGGCGGAACTCCTAAAGCTCTGAAATGATTGACCTGGGTTTTGGAAGGCACCAGGCTACCTGAAGTAACCAGTAGAACCCGCTGAACCAAAAGGCAAGCATTGTGATCCAACAAAACTCGGAGTTTGACCAACTCCGACCAGATATCCACCATAGCCGGCAAAGTTTCCTCCTAAAGGATTATAAGGAGTTGATAACCCCTGATACGGATTCCAAGTCGAAGGTAAGGGATGAATACTTTGGAATGAACTAACTGTGGTGTATGGCTTATTCCTATATTGGTGGAAAAATGGATTCCCAATTCCGGCACTACTAACCCCACGGTTATTCCAACCTTGGAAAGGATTGCTGCTTTGTCCTATAGAAGAAAAAGGCATGGATCCTATCGTTGGGTCGGAATGTGGTATATGACCACTTCCGAAAGGAAAACCCTGGAACGAAGCCGATCCACTCATCATGGACATGGCAGCCCCGAACGGAGCTGAAGGAATGCCCTGTGAATGGGCACCAAATGGGAAGAATCCAGAACCAAAAGCATTGGTTCGGGAATTTCCACTCATTGACAGAATGGAGGTAGACCCAACAAAAGACGGGCTAGCAAAAGATCTGAATAAAGAAACAGAGGGGATGGAAATAGTTCCTCTCCCTTGTACAGATATGGGAGTCTGCACAGTCATAGCACTTGTAGAAGCCATGCTTCTAGTAATGGTCATTGAAGGTAAGCGCGTAGTGTAACCTGGACTTGACGGTCTATGCGTCGGAGTCCCAAAATATTGTAATAATTCTGGATGACTAGATGGTAGGGGAGAATTCAGAGTTGCTAACGACTCTGAAAGTTCTTCTACGTCTATGTTATTCTTCGCTTGTAAGCGAACTCAATAAAGAGCTGGAGTGTTCCTCTCTTGTTCCGCGGAAGTACCAAGCCTTGCTTGAATACTAATGCCCCCGAGAGGAGGATCAATCGCAGATGTGTCAATTTCCATGGGATGAAACCCACTGATATTATTACCTCTGCGCCTTCTAGGAGAAGGCTCTAAAATCGATGGTGAAAGACCATGAATTCTTCGAGACCGTCTAGGAGATCGGTCAGCCACTTTGAATTTATTCTTTAATATCTAACTAAAGACTCAAAAAATTGAAAGCTAGACCGACTAAGAGCACAGACAAACACTGTAAATTCCCTAAAGATAACAGCGAGTCAAACAACTTTCAAGTATTTCTGCTCCGGGTGATTAGGACCGGACACCAAAATACGAGAAAGTGAAATAAGGGGCCTTCCGGAGATAGTCTGGGATGATGAGGGCCTAGGCCTATCAGCAAAGGTAACAGAGGAAGTTACGCTGACCTCCTAACAACAGCGTGCGTTGGTGCAAGCCCCCAAGCTTCGCAAGGGTGCCCTCCAGTAGTACTGTCGAGAGTGATGCAACGTCGTCCTCAGGTGCCACAGGATTCCCCTCCGTAGCCACCTATGTAGTTCCCTAGGAATAGAAACTATGGATACCAACTCGTCGCAGAAGCCAGGCGGAGCAATCATGAGGTAAGTTCGAACAAGTAGGAGAGGGGGTATCTATCTTCCCTGTCTTCACAGACCCTCGTGCTTAACTCCCAGATCCAGAGCTTTTATGGTCTTCCTAACGCTATTGGATTTTCTCTCGTTATTCAGACTCTTATGTTTGATGTTTAAATGGCCTTGGAGAGTTAACTCTCCACTCGCCTAATCCAAGGCCCTAAAATCCTAAAACTTGTTGGTGTATGTAACTTTAAAAGAAAAAGTTCTAGTGAATTTCAGTTAGCGCTAGATTTTAAAATAGGTTGTTCTTTAAGTCACAGGATGATGGAAGTGAAACTAGTGGTGTTTTTTCAATGCAAAAGAAATTAATAAAAACCTAACTATATGCACATGCACTTGTCTTTGTTTTTCGATGAAGAGTAATTTCTATAGGGTTCAAGGAAAACTTCTAATAAGACAAACTTTTATTTTCTTTTTTGTTAATTCACACTTCACACTCACAAAAGTTAACAAAGCTATGTATGCCTAAAGAGATGCAAATCTATCCTAATGCAACAAATATATGCTTGATGCAAGATTCAAAACAACTCTAAAATCAAGAAATGAAAGTTTCTTTGCTTATCAAATTTTATTTTGCCACTTAAAATGTCTAGATGGAATCTAATATGCTACCATTCATTTTTTCTAAACACTAAAAAAATATTTCAAGACAAACATAAAGCACTTTCGTTCACTAAAAGGAAACCAAATGAAAAACAAGTTCAAGAAAGCAAAACAAAGTTTTTCAAAAAGTTTTCTTCAAAGCAACAACAAAAAAGTCTTTTCAAAAATGCTCTCAACAAAACTGAAACTTTGCGATTGAAACAATAAGCAACAAACACTTTGCAAGTTGACACCATACAATGGATGAAAACTCAACAAAAATAAATGTGTTTAAAGATGCTCATTAATAATCGAAAGCAGCAATGAAAGATTTGGCAACAAAGACAAAAAAAAGATCAAAAATACAATTTCAAGAAAGTATCAATCGACGACTTTCATGAAACAAAGAAGTGGATGGTCACAAAAAGCGGTTTTGTCAAGCAAACAAAAAGTCACCAAAAGCAAGATTCAATACAAAGATTGATACCAATCTTTCTACCCTGCAAGAAATCTTGCATGCTTTTAGCAAAAAATGATGACGCATGCAAACAAAACAAGACCAATACTCCTTACAATCAGAGAGAAATTGGAGTAAGACGCTTGCTGTAAAACAAACAATTGATACTGGAATAATGACTATTTCAAACTGAATCAAACCACCAAAAAACCTTCAGAGACACAAAAATTTATAAATATTGAAAATTGTAAGATATACGCGACTGTACTTATGTACAGATTGCGTGTATACGCGACTGTGCCTGAGGAAACCTGCGTATAGGCAGGTTTACTTCAGGAAACAAGCATACGTACACTTCTGTAACTAAGGAAAACAACATATATGAAAGATTTCAAGAAAAATAAAAAAAACAAACTGAAGAAATTGGCAAAACTTAGAATTCAAGAACAGATCATATAGTAATAGCAAACCAACAAGCAACTGAGCCCTGACTGGCTTGAAAAACAACCAAACTAAGAACAACAAGAGTGTTGTCCCCAGTGGAGTCGCCAATTCTGTTGAGGGAAATGTTCCCCTAGGGCTTTTGGGTGGAAACCCTAGCAGACTAAAATTTGTGTAAACAGAGAAACACACATTCACACAGCCATTATGCTATTATAAGCAAATTCTATAGTTAGAGAGGCGTACCTTAGCTCCTACATTCGAGAAGTTCCTTTAGGGTCCAAACCCTTCTTCAAGTCCCTTTCGCTCCTTTGTCCTGCAAAACAACCAATTCCAAAGAATACAACAGTATATGGACAAAGACTTATAAAGAAATCATCTTCATGTTATAAAGGGAGGTAGTTAATTATGAACTTTAACCAACCATTCACATATGAATTCCAACATGGATATCATAAACATAAAGAAGATGCATATTAGGAACCAAGACATGTTTCTTTATTATAGGTAAATAGAATGTACAAAAGGAGTAATATCACCTGAGTAACCTTTCGCGGGCTCCAAGCAAAGCTTCCTTCCAGATCTGTCCAGCCTCAAGCCTTTAGCATATCTCCTTCCAAGACTCACTCCATGATGCCATAAGTAGTGGATGAACATCAACACACAAGGAAACAAAAGTTTCCTATACAAATGGGGGAAGTGCAGAAGGCACAAGGGTCTTCAGACCTGGTCAGGGGAAAAATCTCAGTATAATAAACTTTATCTCTCTTCTCTCCTCCCTTATGCCTTCCCTTTGGGGTCTTTTTATACCTCTCCCAAAGTAGTTTTTTAGTTGGGAGTTGGTTGGGAATAGTTGGGCCATGGGCACTAACAGGTGATCAGCAGGTAAAACCTGTGATCTCTGCCTGAAAATAAGGAGTTTTAAATTTTTTTAAGTGTTTTACTACATATACGTGGGTTGGGTATATGCCTACCCGCGTATACATGCATTTAACTCGGGGCAATGTCGTGTATAAGGGATAAAACACTGTTTTTTAAATTTTAGACTAGGTTTGGAAGGAGAGGTTTCCCTAGGCCATGAGTGCAGCATCACAAACCATAATAGTGAGATTTGGAGCTATAACAGGAGCAAAGGACATCCTTACTTGCATAGTTTCAGTGTTGAAGTACGTTGATGATTGACGAGATCCACTTCGACTTATCAAACTCTGTTCAGTCACCATATAGTCAAAGGTCCATCAAGCTTCAGTTCTTCAGTAATAGTTTGAAATTCATCCTCATCCTTTCTCAATCGTTGAAGGATAAGAATATGTATTCAAGTAGCCTTTTCAGGAGATGATCCATATGTACAACATTAGTAGTGAAATTGATGATTCATTGTAAACAATATTCTCTTGGCTTAAGGAATACAATGGACAGACATTTCTAAGGTGGACCCAGGGACGTAGTCTAGGAGGGATGAACTCCGTAACAAATTTTTAGTATTATGGTATTATTATGTGATTGATGTGGAATTAGTTAAATCTAAACATTCATAAATTTATACTTAAAATCATTTCATATCTAACAGTTAAACCACATACACAAATAATTCTTCTAGTAATGCTTACATTCCCTTTATACAAGAACTAGAAAATATCTTGGTAATTTCCGCATTTAGATCATTTTCCCACCGTTTTACCACCTTTAAACCCTCTAAAATAGCTCTCAGCATCCTCTTGTAGATCCCCTGCAGCCTCCTTTAGAATTTCCTGTGAGCGATTTTTCGAAGTCTGATTGTAGGGTAAGTCTTCAAAAGGTTACTAGAGGCTCCTTAGGACCCCTCCACACCTTCTTACACCTCTGCACAAACCAAATCCACCCTACATTGCCTGCAACCCTCTACCATAGTCACAAACAGACAAAATCACATGCATAAAAATTTCACATAAAATGCATTAAAATGCAAAAAGATGTTCTTTTCTCATTTTCTTCTAGGAGTATCTTGAATAGATGTAATTTACCTTTTCAATAATCAATGGAATTCATTTCATTAGTTTTCATCTCTTTTTCTACAAAAGTAGGGTTAGTGGGTAAAGTAAGGTTTGTTAGGATTTGCTAGGGTTTGCTTACACTCCGGTATTCTTTCTCTTTCTGCAAGTAGAATAGTCTTTGTAGAGTTATCCTTCTTTCATCACAGTTAAAAGCTTGTTCTGGAAACTCATAGAAGTTGGCTTGAGATCCTAGTGTTCTTGCACCAGCTAACCAAGTGACAACCTGTAGTAAGAGCTAGTATTTGTGCTTACAGCACCATCGCTTCCATGTTTGTTAAGAACTACCAGGTTGATAAAAGTAAAGTAGGAAGCCCCAGGAGTTGCAGCATTATTGCTGCAATACTGGTGCTCACCACCTTTTTGTGTCGTTGCCGGGGAAGCGTCAGAGTATTTTGTGATTACCGCTTTCTTCTATTTTCTACTACAACATTTTGTTAAGTAGTTTATTTCAACAAAAGTAGATTAGCCATTCTGTTGATTTCATTTCAATTCTGCAATTTCCACTCTAGCACAAGTAGATAAGCCATTTCCTTGCTTTCATTTCAATTCTGCAATTTCCATTCCAGAACAAGTAGATTAGTCATTTCCTTGCTTTCATTTCAATTTTTCCATTTCATTTCAGCAAGTTCATTTCAGAAGTTGCAATTTGTTTGTTCAATCAATTTCAGTTTTGCAGGTACAAATAGAAAAAATCAAAAACCACCCAAAAAGAGATTCCCTTTCATGCCTCGTAGGAATAGAGATAATACAGGGTAATTCCTACCCAACACCCCCACCACATCATAAAGCAACCCTTCTCTCTTCTTCGATGGTAGTTATGCAGAAGAACCTATAGGTGAACAACCAGAGATATACAAAGATCCTATAGTAGAAGAAGAGGAAGAAACCATCCCTCTAGAGATAATCATTGAAAACAGAAATGTGGGGGGGAATGAAGAAAGAGTAGAGGGTACCTTTCCCATCCTAGAGACCAACGGGGACACTAAAATGAAGAACATACGCGCTTCAACCCTACCTCACTTCCATGGGTTGATGAACGAAGATCCTTATAGTTTTTTGTTTGAATTTGTTGTTATCTGTCGAACCTATGACTATGCAGAAGATTAGTAGAAGTTGAAACTATTTCCTTCTACCCTCAACGATGCAACATTGCACTGGTTCATGGGGTTACATGGCAACAACATCACAACTTGGGCTCAGATGTAGCAAGCCTTTGATATCCCCCCCTTGGTCATATCCACCCCCTCCTTGGTCATATCCACCTCAATATCATGATCAACCAGCTACTCATTCATTCCACTCCTATGCTCAGCTACAGCTTCAGTGGAATACAGCTCATTAGGGGTGGAGGCCCCAATACAACACACCTCCTGCTCTTTTTCCTCCACCACCTACTCAACCGCAACAATCACCTCCTGCTCCACCAAGGCAACCCCAAATGCTTGCTCAACTGAACCAAAACCCAAATAAGAGATAGGCTTAGCAAGTATATAGTGGGGAACCGGCATGCCCAACTTATGTTGTGGAGATTCAGGAGATTAACCTGTGATCTGGGATGGTTCTCCCAGATAACCAGCCTCCCCTTAAGGAGGATGAGGAAGATAAAGATGAAAGTGAACCAAAAGAAATTCCACCTTTCCTTGAGAGATTATTTGGGACAACACAGCCTACACTAGAAGAAAATGAACTTCTGGGATCATTGAAACAACTATGTGTTAAGATACCACTTCTCCAAGCCATAAAGGATGTGCCTATATGCAACAAAATGATCAAAGAAAAGTGTTTTGGGCATCGAGGTAGGCACAGGATAGATGCCTTAACCATCAATGTCATAGGACAACTATCCGACTTAATGTTGGGGCAGGTAATTTGTCTGAAGTATCTAGACCCTGGAAGCCTAGTAGTTGATGTTCACATCAATGGCACCAGGATTCCCCATAACTTGATTGATCTGGGGGCTGCTATTAATGTGATGACAAAGGACACCATGCTCAAGCTCAACTGTCATGGCTCCTTGAGAAAGACCACAACAGCACTGCAGTTAGCAAACCACTCCACCGTGACCCATGAAGCGATTGTGGAAGATGTAATGGTCTCTCTCGATTCTTGGGAGTACCCTACCGGTTTCCCATTTCTCCGGCCGAAAACAAAGCTCACTGGGTATCCTCTCATTCTGGGAAGACCCTGGTTGGCTACCGAAGGTGCCTACATTAGTTGTCATGCTAGGAACATGTTAATTAAGAATAGGCATTTTTCCAAGCAGTTAGTCCTATACCCTCCTACCCAATTGTTGTTAGAACATGATCTACCTCTCTAGTTCGAGGAGGAAGATGAAGATGAAGTCTATTCTACACCGTTGTATGGAGTAGAAGATGCCATGGGGAAGGAGCCACAAACTGAGGATGATATCATTAAAGACTTAATTCAAAATCCACCCCCAAGTATGTTGCCATTAGAAGAGCTAGTGAAAGAAACCCAAGATAATCCTTTAGTTGATCTCTGTGTGGCCAACCCGACCTCCCTCCGAGTTAAAAATATAGAGTTCAACCCTGAAAGAACATTGAAAATCAATTCACTCCTATCCAACTCATAGGAGAAGGAACTATGTGGTTTATTGAAAAAAACATTTATATTCTTTCGCCTAGAACTATAAGGAGATGAAGGGAGTGCACCCTTAAATTTGTACTCATCACATTTACATTAAGGAAAATTGCAAACCAGTTAGACAACCCCAAAGGAGGATGAATCAAGCCCTTAAACACATTGTCAAGGAAGAATTGCAAAAGCTATTGGATGGAAGGTTCATCTACCCCATCTCTGATAGTGAATGGGTTTCTCCTTTGGCATTGGCGCCAAAGAAAACTAGTAAGTGGAGAATGTGTGTTAATTATCAGGAACTAAACAAGGCCACCAAAAAAGACCATTTGCCTTTGCCCTTCATAGATAAGGTGTTAGATGGTCTGGCGGGGAAATTTTTTGTCTCCTTCCTAGATGGGTTCAACGGGTATAACTAGATCCAAATCAGCCTGGAAGACCAAGATAAGACCACTTTCACTTGGCCTTGGGGGACCTTTGCATATTGGGTCCTTCCTTTTGGTTTGTGTAATGCTCTCGCCAATTTCGAAAGAGTTGTATTGAATATCTTTTTTGAATTGGTTCATGATGCAGTGGAAATATATATGAATGATTTTACTCCTTATGGTTCTAACTTACAAGAAGCTCTATCTAACCTAGGAAAGGATTTGGAAAAGTGTTTTGAAATGGACCTATCCCTCAGTCCAGAAAAATGCGAGTTCCTAATGATTAAAGGGACCATTATAGGTCATGCAATATCTTAACAAGTGTTGCAGGTGGACCCCAACAAAATAGCCATTATCCAGAAGGTCCCACCTCCTCCAAAGGTGAGGGATGTCCGAAGTTTCTTGGGTTTAGCGGGATATTACAAAAGATCCATTAAAGACTTCAGTAAGCTAGCCTCACCATTGTTTGGCCTTTTGTGAAAAGATGTCGACTTCATGTGGACTGATAATTTTCAGGAAGCCTAAGATACCTTGAAAAGTAAAGTGGTGACCACCTGTTGATGCCCCGAAAATCGTTGCATCAACATCAGGGGATAACCACCCGGTCCGGACCTTAATACAACTCCTTTTCCGTTTGGGATGGTAGCTCGGACTGGATATAATGAGACCAGTTTCCCAATAGTGAATAAAAAGGGGGTGAATGAATGATTTGTTTTCAAATAAGTGATAATAAACAGAGGGCTTATTCTATGAACGAAAATGTAAATGACTATTTTATCCCAGGGAGCTTCTATTCTTTAAGTGTAACGTTTAATGATCTATGTTTGGTGATAGGCATATAGATGACACTAAGCAATAAACAAAGACATTCATTGTTTAGAGAGTTTTCGGCGAAATCACATAAACCATCTTTTATCGACCCGTTTCGAACCAGCCAGTGTGGTTCATCATCAGGACAAGTTGAAGAACCAATCCAGCTTCGCTTGTTAAATAGAATGTGCAGAGACTCCAACGGCTATATTGCCAATGGCTAATTTTGACCTAATGACCCAAGTCAAACCACTAACATTCTTGTTTTATTTAATTTATTATTATTTTTCGAAATAAGCTAAATTGGGTAAACAATATTAAAAGAATTCATTTGTTAATTTAGCTAATTTTATTTGTTTATTAATAAATGTATATGTATATCTAAAAACGAATAATATACAATTTTTATTTATTATTTCTAGAAATTAGCTAAATCAGGTAAATTACATATTAAAAGAATTTATTTGTTAATTTAACTAAATGTATTTGTTTATTAATAATATATAATTTTTATTTAAATATAATGGTCCATTAAATTAATAAATTATATCAAATTTCATAAATAATATAATAATTTATATTTACTAAATAATCTATATTTATTAAATATTTTATTATTCCAATATTATTAAGTACCCTAGTCAAACAAATAGTATTCTTGTTATATTAAATTACTATTATTCTTAGAATTTAGTTACATTAGGTAAATTCTATAATTGAGGAATTTTTTGTTAATGTGCATGTTTATTAATAATTGTATATAAATAAAAAGGAAACTAACTCAAACTAACTTAATTAAATGATAATTACTTCGTTCAAATAGTTGAACGAAGTAATTGATAAAACAATATTACACTTCTCTCTTATATTACCGATATATGCATGATTGAAAGAATAGAAAACTGTAAACATCCAATAGTGGAAAGCATAAAGTTTACTGTTAAAATTACATTCACATATTCAATAATAGCATAAATTACCAAACAACAATTCACATAAAAGGAATAAATTTAGGCATAGATAATAGTACCATATGAGCTGCGAATTATTCCCTATGCCAATCGCAATTTGAATTCCTTCTTCCGATTCAGAAATACTTTAAAATAAAGGCAATAGTGCATATTCATATCAAAGCTTCATTGTCAAAATTTGGAAAGATTGGTCCAGTCTTCATAAAAGAATATGCTTGAAGTGCAATAGTGCAACTTCAAGCTAAGTCATATACAAAAACTTACGACCCTTTCTAAATGCATGAAAGGGTCCTTAAATACTAAACTAAGCTAACAAACTACAAAATTAAAATGCTACTAAATTGGTATAATCCAATCTTAAAATATCCCTCCCACGGTGATCTGGAAATCGGCAGCGATGACTCATTCTTCTAGCTGTTTGCCCTTTGTCCTAAGTTGGCATATTGCCAGCATTGGCTCCACCTCTTGAGGGCGGATGAGTCAAGAATTGATTTGAGCAACATAGGTGGCATCATGTATATCGGGGATGATACACCCGATCGCATCCGTCAGGCATTTGAGGCCGGCTCTCTCACTGTATGGTTTAACTAAGAAAAACCAATAGGTGTCCCAAGTTAAACTTTTAATCCCTGAGATTAATTTCCCGTTCTTTTCAAGCTCTTGGTTAGATGACAGCTCCAATGTCTTGGTTGATAATAGTTTACCTGGTGTACATTGAGAAATCATGTTAGATAAATAGAGAGTGTTATTGATCAAGTCAATTAAATTGCTAGTAGATAATTTGCATCGGGAGACAGCTCTCTCTACTTTCATTAATTGGGACTGTCATTCTGTGAATAGGATTTCCTTATGGGATTCTAAGATTTTGGGCAAGTTTGTTGCCTTTCCCTCATTAGAGTCTTGCCATGTAAGAAAATCTGTCAAAGTGTCTTCAACTTGCTCCAAATCCTGCCTGGCATCCACTAACTTATCTATTATAGATGATGTTATGTCACATAAAAGCTCAACTTTGGCGATTTCATGACATAAAAATCTTATTTACGTTATTAATGCCTTGTTGATTTGCATTGCCTCTGCTCTGAACTCGGCCGGCTGGGGAAGACTCTTGAACCTTTCTACCTGAGCTGATAATTGAGCAATTTTCTCATCTTTTGTCTTTGCCATCTGTTCATTCATCGCCTTCAATTTTGATAATGACTTGGATAGTTATTTTTGTCTCTGAATTGCTCCCGAATTGATCCTCTGCTTCTCTTCATGCAACTGTTTATTTAGTTGGATGTTTAATTGTCGCTGTGTGGACAGTTGCTGTTGTAGCTGTTCTAACTTCTGCTACTCTGCTGATAGTTGTGCTTGTAATGAGGCGATCACTTGATCCTTTTCCTTCAATAAATTGCTTACCTCCGATGCCTTATCCATGGTGGCTACCGAATAGGCACTGGCATACTGAGATAACTTGGTTAGGTCATCCGAGGGGTCAAATTCCTCTCTCCATACCACATTTGCTGTTATTGTTTATTCAGGGAATAGAGAAGGTTGATAAATCCTTCTTCTCTTCCTTTGTCGTTTTATCACAGCCCTGTGTTTCGGACTATAGAAAACATCTAGTGGAGGAATGCCCTCTACTTGAAAAACAATTTGATCGGAGGCGTTTTTTGGAATTATTTCTACTATTGTACTTGAGGGTGGACCGGTGGTTCCTTTGTTTGGAACCTCCTGTGATGCTGTATCTTGTATATCGGCAGCTTTGGACGTTTCGGCGTCCGTTGAAGTTTCAAGATTGCCTATAATGGTATTGAATTTTTGCCATTCTTCAAGCAATTTTGGATCCACTTGAGTATCCACATTTATTTCTTTGCGGCTCTGCTCCTGGTGCCTTTTGTGTTCTTCTTCCCTTATTCTCTCCTGTTGCTTCTTTTCTGCCTCTTCCTGTTCTTTTTTCTGTGCCTCTTCTTGTTCTCTTTTCTATGCTTCTTCCTGTTCTATTCTTCGCAGTTCCTCCTGCTCTCTTCTCTGGACTTCCTCATAGATTGTGGACGTAGCAGGAGGTTCATTAGTAAGATGTTGCTCAAGCTCACTTGACTGAACCATCGGGGTAGTAGCTAACAAATCTAGAGGCAGAGTTTGCAACCTCTGTTCTCTAAGTTTGTTAAATTCTACCAACTCGTCGTCGCGATATCTCATCCTAGCTAGTTGTTGTACCTGGAAGATTGACTCGGCAGAGGAGAACAGGTCATCAAACTCATCTTCCTTGTGCTCGACTTTGGTAAGCTCGGCTTGATCTAGGGCGTTATAGATGATTTTCTTTGGGTCGAAGTGTATGTTGGGCAGAGTGGCAAGACTTAAGACGTTAATTTTTTTTTGTCTCTTTCTCTGCATGTTTATAATAATGCAGAGTATAGACGCCACACCTAAGAGGAAAAGGAGGCCAAACTTGCTTCTTTGAATTTCTGAGAGTTTTCGTGGCTGAAGCAATTGTAAACTGATATGCTATTTCATGAGCTAATAGCTTGTCTGGTATGTATAATGGGAGGACATGAGGTCTGGCCTGACTTCCGAAAACTCTGACATAGGTGAATTTTTCTTCTCCAACCCAGGTTCCTAGGGCTGTTAAGTCAATTTCAGCATGAGAGGAGATCTTAGGGGCAGGTTTATCAAAAATTGCATAGTAAAGAGGTAGCATAAATCCATTGCAGACTTGGTATAAATGGTGCTTATAATTAGTTTTCCATAGCTTCTGGTGGTAAATATGAATAGACATAGGGTCCTGTGGAGTCCATCTCCACCCTAAAATAGGAAACTCGGAATTGAAACAGAGGGTATCCAAAATGTAGGCACTAAAATAGAACAGAGGGATGAACCTATCAGTAACACGGGATTTGTTTCTGAATTCAAGAATAGCCGTGGCCAAATTATCCGATAATATATTCCCCCAATCCATAATTTCACTATTACATACTGCTTCTATCAAAGGAACCATTGCTATAGAAAACTTGGAAGAATCATGCAATCCCCATAGTCGACACATCATGGCTCCAGCATAACAATAAGGAGAACATAAGGAGTCGACAGAGTACTTACCCGAAGACTCATGTTTGTGTTTCGCCGGGTTCTGTCTCCATTCTCTTATAGGTGCTCACTCGGTCTCATTTTCATCTCAAAACTTTTGAAGAAATGCTTTATTATATTTCTTCTCTAGCTCGGGCAAGTGGTACATTTGTCTGAAATCGTTGGGCTGAAATGAACCAAATATTCTTCCATCGACAGTGCAGAATTTTCTGTCCATAATTGGAACTGCTTCGATTGCCCATCTCACCACATCCGTATATGGAAGAATTTGTTCTCTAGCTGTTATCCTATGAAGGTAGGAATCTGCCAAATCCTTCAAAGTAGCATCGGATTTCCGGCTTGAACCTGTTGAGGTTTGTACCGATGTTTGCTCAGGTTCCTCAGCTTCAACCAGGTTGTAAATATTTTGCCAAGTAGTGTTTCCAAGGCCGAGACATGTGGTATCTGAGATTAATCCCTTCTTGCTTGGTCTCGGATCGGTGGCATGTTGTCCTGTTATCATAGGAGCCGAAGGCATTACAAACTTTTTAGATTTCTTTCCCATCGTTGCTGTGGAAAAACTCTGCGCAAGAGAAAGATAAACGTAATGCGGAGAATAGATAGCTAAAACCAAATATGAGGAGATTGTTTCAATCAATGGGAAATGGATGATTTATCATAAGGTTCCCGCGGATGCAATCTCTGAAAGGATTTAGGCATGACTGCATATTAATTGGCCGTTAAAACCTGTCAATCACTTAATTGCTTGTTATATCCTTTATTTTCCGAATAATGGTTTTAAGTGTGGATTTGATTTTTTTGGCGGCTAGACGCGAGCGAATCTCTATCGGGAAGAGAAAAGGCTTTCAATGATATTTAATATATAAGATAGCGAAATCATATTGATCCTTTTCGAAAATCGCGCTTTGGGTTCATCGCAATCGACAATCAGAGGATGGCTTGGGTAATTTCCTTTGAGTCTTATGGAATCCCCGATCGCCGATAGCGATATCGCTCGACTCGCATCAGGAGTTTGAATGAGTAGAGTTTATTATGTTCGCGTTACATTCCCCGATCGCCGATTGCGATATCGCATCGGGGCAAAGGGGAAGGGCCTCTTATTATTTGTTTTCTCGATATCTGTCGGCTATCTTGCTTTTATCGCATCGGGGAAAATCAATGGGTCATGGTTTATATATCCTTTGTTATTGCAATATGCGATCGCTTTATTGCAATAATAGAGGATTATTCGTTTTATTTTAAAGACTAATTATTTCAAAAGTTTTTTTTTAAATGTTTTGACTATTTCCAAACCTTTTAGAAGAATGATGGATTAATACCAATTTAATCTAAAGGGACCCATTTCAAATTATAATTTTCTAAAGTAAGATTTTTTGAAATGGGGGGTTGTTGTATAGCACAACACCGCCCCAATTTTGAGAGGTCCAAATTGGGTTCCACCTTTCCACATTCACACAAATGCCTTGAACAAAGCAATAAGGGAAGCCTTAGGGAAAATTGATGAAAATTTACCTTATGCCATATACTTTATAAGTAAGAATTTGTCAAAGGCAGAATTAAACTACATGGTGACCAAGAAAGAACTCCTAGTTGTTGTCCATTCCTTAAATAAATTCTGACATTACATTACAGGCTATCAGACCTTTGTACACATTGATCATGTTGCAATTAGGTATTTGATGAATAAACCAAATGTGAATGCTAGTATCATTAGATGGTTGCTCTTATTACAACAGTTTGATTTAACCATTATTGATAAACCTAGTAAGCAAAATGTTGTTGCTAACTTTTTGTCTACACTAAATCTTCCTGTAGGTGAAGAAGGAATGGTGGATGATCAAATGTCGGATGAAAACCTATTTTCTATCTCAGTACTCTCCCCATGGTTTGTTGATATAGAAAATTACTTGGTTTCAACACAATTCCCACCACACCTTTCCTCCAAAGAGAAGAGCAAGATTGCGAGGAAAAGTGCCTCTTTCACTTGGATTGGGGGCAATCTCTTCAAACTTGGCCTAGATCAGATTCTGAGAACATGTGTCAGGGAGGAGGAAGTCTTTAACATCCTCCTCACCTGTCATGATGGGCCTTGTGGAGAACATTTTGCAACAAAGAGGATTGCCTTAAAAATTCTGCAAGCAGGTTACTATTGGCCCACTCTTCATCAAGATGTGAGGAGGTATATTAGCCAATGTGATTGGTGTCAACAGATGGGACCTACTCGAAAGAATGAGATGCCCTTGCAGCCTCAAGTTACTCTCAAGCCATTTGAGAAGTGGGGCATGGACTTTGTGGGTGCTATCAACTCTCCTTCAAACCAGAAATAATTCATCATTTTGTGCACCGATTAGCTAACAAAATGGAGAGAGACAAGGGAAATTAAGGTAGCAACCGAACAGAAAGTAGCTAAGTTTTTGAGGGAGAACAGCTTCTATAAGTTCGGATATCCAAGAGAATTAATCACAGATCGAGGAGGTCAGTTCACCTCCAATCTGATTGAAGACCTACTCACACATCAGAGAATCAAGCACAGGACTTCCACCCCCTACCATCCACAAGCCAATGGATAGGTGGAAGTTACCAATAGAGGCCTAGAAGGAATTTTGACCAAAGTAGTGAGCAACAGCAGAAAAGATTGGGAAGATCCACTGGTTTAGGTCACCTGGGCCTACAACACCACATGGAAGACCACCATTGGATTCACACCCTTTGAATTGGTATATGGGAAGAATGATTTGTTGTCAATAGAATTGGAATACAGTACACTAAGGATGGCAGCTCAGCTGGACCTAGATCTCAGCCATGCACAAAAGGAAAGGTTACTCCACCTTAATGGATTGGATGAACAAAGATTGTAGGCCCTTCTCTATACAGAGGTAGTCCAACTTCAAAGGAAAATATGGCATGACAAACACCTCAAAGAGAAGCAATTCCAACAAAGAGATTGGGCGCTGATGTTTGACTCAAGGTATAAATATTTCAAGGGTAAATTGAGGACAAGATGGTTGGGACCGTACACAGTAGAAAAGTGCAATGACAATGTTTCGGTTCTGATCAGGACCATTGATGAAGAAGCCATCCCCATGCTTGTCAATGGGAATAGGTTGAAAATCTACAAGAAACCCCTCTCCAAGCAAGAATTCATTGAAAATCTGAGTAAAACAGTGTTGGTAGTGGAGCAATTCTCTACCTCCACTCCATCCACTCCCTAAAAAAAAAACAAAAAATGAGGAGAATAAAGATCCCTAGGTGAAAACCTCCCCTTGGAGGCACCAAGGGCAGGCAGGTAGGGTGAAAACCTCCTGGAGGCACCCTAATTGTCTCTTTAAAAAAAAAAAAAAGAACAGAAAAAGAAAAATTAACTTCTTCTTGAGTGCATTGCATGTTGCAGGAGGACCAAAGAAGGAAAGGGGGACATCACAAAAGCCGATTACATATCTTCTAGACCCTCTTACATCATTTTTGTCTTCTTCCATCCACTGGTATTGCTTTTTCTGAAATCTATGCATCCTATAGGAAGCACTGTGTGCTCTACAGGAAGGTCCTGTAGAAATCACAGAAAGCTTGAAGTCAAGTAAAAGAAGTGATTGAAAAGCTAGAAACCTTCACAGAAGTCTTATGGGACATCCTACCACCATTCATTTTCATAACCCTCCATTCCATACCTGCACCACTACATTTCTACTTGCTTCTTTCTTCCCTGCACATAAAACACAGAAATCTTGTTTCTTTTGGTTTTTAAAAATAAAAAATAAACAAGAAGCATCCTTAACTCTTACCTATTGCATAGCAACTTCTTTCCCATGACTGATAAAATCTTCCTCAGATTCCTCTCAAGTCGTTTCTCAAGACTTAGACAAAAGTTTTAGAGGGAGAAGCAGCTGCAAGAATTCCTGTAGGATTCGTGTAGCAGCTAATCCCCTTAAAACTCGAGCTCTAGAGGCAGGGTTAGTTCAGCCACAGATGTGTAGAATGTGCAAGGAGCTAGATCCTGATTGAAGATCACCTGTAAAAGGTAGCTGAGCCACCAATCCAAAAGCCACGAGCACCAGCAACAAAAATCCATGGATAGAATGCCAAAGTCTAAGCATGCAACATAATGGTAGCATGCAATTCTTGTCTAACGGGTAAGTGACTAAACATATTCCTCTGTTGCATGGGTATAGTTTAAAAACTGCATGGACAAATGAGATGGTCGAGAATGAACTAGATCAGTGGCCAGCTAACTGTCCACCCTCATCCAAATAAAATAGAGCTCCATAGGTACACTCAGCAAGTGTGTTCAGTCAACTCAAAAAAATCTCAAAACAGGTAGTGGCAGAATCCAACGGGAATGATGGAAATTATTGCGGTAGGTGGCATAAAAGTTCCATGATGAGACTGCAGTGGGGACCAGCGGTCCGACTGAGGGTAACATACCCTTCCTACCACCTCACCTCATCACCGAAGAACTCTCTTGTATGCTTAAGTATGCTACAGTCGACCACCTTCACCAACTTTGTTCTCATTTGTATTGATGTGCTCTTGACTGTAGCAACCTACCTACCTCCTCCAGAGCCTCGAAATAGTCAAATTCTGTCATTTTCAAGACCTACCCACTTATGAGGCTCTATAGGAGCAGAAACACAGTGCTACAAGAGCCTTTCTACAAGAGGGCCAGTGAGTAGCATCGCAGAGGAAAATTCAGGATTTTATGGCAAATTCGAGCTCGAAGAGGTAGGCTTTGTGTAGACCCTCTCTGCATTTTTGTCTCTATAAAGGGTGGTGTGATTCCAAGTGAGGTATTGATTTGAAAAAGGAAGCAAAGTGAGAATAGAGTCTGCGTGTGTTTTTAAGAAATTATATATACAGTTTCTCCATTTTCTCTTTTCCCGAAATACTCTCTTTCTCCTTCATGGTATTCTCCAATGAAAAAAGATGATGTAACTTTAGAAAAGTAAGACTAAAAAGGGTGAAGTTATATTAGGTAGTCTGCACATTTTGTAAGAAGAAAGATACAATCCTGTATGTTCTCTGTTATTTTAAGGTATTGTTTCCCTCAAATAGACAGAGAAGTAATGTAAGTCTAGAGAACCGAGTTTGGAAGGAAGGAAAGTTGCAATTAGTTTTTGTTTAAAAGAATGAACATGAAAACTCTCTCTATGTTTCCTGAAAGAAAACCTCAGTTGTTCCTTTATTTTCGGGATTGAAACTTGCTGCCTCCCTCTTCAACGAAAATATCCCAGCGGAATCTAAAACATCATGACAGGGGGTTTTATGAGGAAGGAGCCTCTGAATTCAACTAAGTTGCATGAACATCCAGAGGTGGTAGCGCTATTTACTAAAGAAAATTGGACTCCTTTCTTTGAAAAGTTTCATGGGTATGATGATGAAGTCAGATAGGAATTTGCATTATTTTTAAAACCTCACTCTAAAACCAATGCCACTATCAATTTCAGGGGTCTAACCATAGAACTCACACTAGTATTCATTAGTAGGGTCACTGGTCTCCCACTTGGACTACTCTCGAGCAAGGAAGAAAAACCATTGGGTCAGGTTGCCAAGAAAATCTTTTTCCAGCCTAATGAGCACCTTGTGGAAGACAAGAATGGCATCAAGAGAACCAGCATACCTTACCCCTGGGAGGAGGTAAGCTATTAGATTATCAAATACTTCTCTTGTGAAGGAAGATACAACATAGTTTATGGGTATCATTTCAGGATTTTGCATGAATTGAGGTATGGCATCGATCTCCCTGCACCTCAAAAATTCAGTGTTCCCTATTTTCTCCTCCAATCTTTAATAGAATCTAGCATCAAATTTAAGGTAGGAGTTCTAGATCAATTGGCTCATCGTGGGCCAATTAAATTACTAGTGGAATATGCCCTCCACACTTTCAAAATTCCCATAGCTTGGGAGATTTTCAGAAACATGACTAAAGAGGATGATATAAAAGCTCTCACCTATGACCTTAGTCCACCTGAAAGTGAGGAAGAAGAACAAAGAGGAGAAACTGGGAAGGAAATCCATGAAGAAGAGAAGAACACTCAAATGGAAGAAGAGGAAACCCAACCAAAGATAGAAGAAAACCAGACAGAAAAGGAGAAATGTGACACCACCAGAGATGAGCCTAAAGTAGAAAAGAGGAAAGAATCAAAAGTAGAAAAGGGTAAAACCACAGTAGAGAAAAAGAATAGGCCTAGAACCGAAAAGAAGAAGCCTAGGACAGTTCAAAAAAAGCAGAAGCTAGGAAAGAAGAGGAGAAAACCAAATCAGAGACAAAAGAAGCAAAACCAGTAGGAAGAGAAAAGGCAACAAATGAAGGAAAAGAACCACAATAGGAAGAAGTGTCTCCTAAGGCACTAACAAGGGAGATAGCAATTGTTCTTGCTGCACTTAGTACTCCAGCCAAGCCAAAAGGAAAAATTAAAAGACAACCATCTATGTACTTCAAGGCTCAAAAAAGCACTAGAATAAATATGGGGAAGCCTCAGCCATCTTCAAAGGAGCCCATCATTATTGAAGATTCCTCTATTGGAAAAAACGAGGAATCTCCATCCAGAACCCCCATCACCTATGAGAGAGGAAGTCCTAAGACCTCCACTTAGAAAGAATGGATAAAACTACAGGACTCTAAAAC
Source organism: Pinus taeda (assembly GCA_000404065.3). Lineage (NCBI taxonomy): Eukaryota > Viridiplantae > Streptophyta > Pinopsida > Pinales > Pinaceae > Pinus > Pinus taeda. Next base: position 237,161 of record APFE030540475.1, on the reverse strand, counting down.
TGTCCTACAGGAGGCACAGACGACCATACACGAGACCTGGACAAAGCTACGGGAAACTGGGAAACTTGAGAAAGAGGCAAAAGAGAAGTCCGAGGAGAAAGATAAGGCAAAAGAGATACTAGGACTTGACCCACAACCTAATTTGGGCTCTTATTACAACCTTCTTGAAGGAGGAAAAATTATCCCTCAAAAATTTGCAGTCTCGCTCTTATTTGAGCTAGAAAAAGCAAGGGTCATAAGCCATAGGCGGATGTAGGTCGCAAAATCAAAAGGGGGGGAAGACATTGGGCACATGGAAGACAAGTTGAGAGAGATGGGCAAACAATTTAGCACTGTAAGGCATATAGAAGGCACAAAGGAAGAAGAGGAAAAACATCAGTGGGAAAAGTTGGATGCCAAGGATGGATTGCATGATAGGGAAGAGGATATCATATCTGAATCATGGAATGTTAGGGAGGCCATCAAGGCCATAAAGGATGAGGAGATAGATTAGCTACTTAGAGGATGAGCAACACTTTCAGCAAGGGGGTGATGATGACCCCCATAAGTAGGTAATTATATGGGCTCATTCTTCCTCTTAATTCGACTTAATCTACCATTCTCATTATTTTATTGCATGTTTCTGATTATATTTATGCTAATGGAGTGAATTGGATTAGTCATTATGCCATGAAGTCTAATGTGTGCTTTACGTAGAGTTTTGGTCAACTTTGGACAAAGTCAAAGGATTAATGAGCATTTGGTAGCAAATATTCGAGGAAAACAAGGGAGAGGATTTGTAGGAGGGTGTCCTCCTCATTTATGACTCCCCACCTCGAATCCTCCATTGGAAACTTGTAGCACAAAGAGACATTGAAGCATCCAAGGGGCAGTCGAGCAAGTCAAGAACTATTGTCTCTCTCTAGCTCTAGGAAACTGAGCCCTTGATTTTAGGAGAGTCGTTGGAGGCTCGAGTTGAATAAATAGAAGGGCTTAGGTGTTCAGTTTTTTTACTTGGATTTTAGCCATTCATTAGTAGAATTCTCACACTTTTGTGCAGCTCTTGTTTAGCTCATTTTCGAGCTTGTTTTTTTGAAACAATTTATGTAATGTGACTTTTATTTTGATAATGGAGATGACATATTTTCTGAGCCCGCACTAATTTATTTTAAAGGGCTGAAGCTCTTGGGTTAGACCCCAACCCAGGCTGCCCAACACCTCTTGCTTTGTACTTATATGTTTTTGCTTCAGTCCATGAGTTAATTTTTGTTACATAGATTCATTTTACCTTGTTTAGAATAGGTTTCTTTTGATGGTTTGCATAGTTGATTTTTGTTTCAGTTGCTGAAGTACGTTAATACAGTGATAGAATAAGACTCAAAAAGGCTAGAAACAGGCCCTCATCTCCTTTCTCCCTTCCTAGGACCATGATTTGAGGTCAAGGCACCATTGCTGCCACCAAAAACATAGTTTTGCTTTTTCCATGCAATTTCTAGTGTGATAATTTTATTTGAAAAGTTAAAAGGTTTCTTCAAATTCATTTTGCCAAGATTGTTTCCTATTTTTGTAATAAATCTCTTTGCAAGCTTTTCTGTTCCTAGGGTATTGTTCACCACTTCATGTTTCTAGGTTAGAAAATAGGTTAACAAGAGATATGGTTATGTTTTCTTGATGTAGCTAGTCCTTTTCTTGCTCACTTTCGGTAGTTAGATGTGCAGATCTCTTTCAACACACCTCAGCTCATAATACATCAATAAAGTAGCCAACATCACCTCATTTCTCACAAGTTTCACCAGTCATTCATAGTCCTTCATGAATCCACCCTAATTTCTGCATTTTCCTCATAAGCTTTCCTCTTGCCTCTTGAACAAATCCAACCATAATCTTCTTTCCTAATCATCCTTGTTAAGCCCCATACACCTCAAAACATCCCTCTAGTCTTTAGCTCCCTTTTCCCACCATTTTTCCAACTTTAAACCCTCTAAAATAACTCTTGGGATCCTCCTGTAGATCCTCGTGTAGATCCCTTGTAGTTTCTTGTAGAATTTCCTGTGAGTGATTTTTTGAAATCTGATTATAGGGTAAGTCTTTAGAGGGTTAGCAGAGGCTCCTTAAGACCCCTCCACACCTTCTTACACCTCTACACAAACCAAATCCACCCTCCATTGCCACCAACCCTCTACCACAGTCATAAATAGACAAAATCACATGCATAACAATTTCACATAAAACACATAAAAACGAAAAAAGATGCTATTTTCTCATTTTGTTCTAGGAATAGCTTGAATAGATGTAATTTACCTTTCCAGTAGTCAATGGCATTTATTTCATCAGTTTTCATCTCTTTTTCTGCAAAAGTAGGGTTAGTGGGTAAATTAGGGTTTGCTAGGGTTTGCTTTACACTCGAGTCTTCTTTCTCTTTCTGCAAATAGAATAGTCTTTGTAGAGTTTACTTTCTTTCATCACAGTTAAAAACTTCTTTTGGAAACTCATAGAAGTTGGCTTGAGGTCCTAGTGATCTTGCGCGAGTTGACCAAGTGAGAGCCTGCAGTGAGAGCTAGTACTTGTGCATACAACACTGTCACTTCCAAGTTTGTTATGAACTACCGGGTTGATAAAAGTAAAGTAGGAAGCCCCGAGGAGTTGCAGAGTTATTGTTGCAATACTGGTGCTCACCATTATGTAATTTGAAAGGTAAGGCAATTAGATAAGAAGATTCACAAGGGTCCATTTAAAAACGTGAAAACCTAGTAACAAATTTTTTTAGTTATACTCAATTCCTAGGTTGGGGACAAATAAAGTATTTGATATGTCATCTATAAGTAATTAATATGAATAAAATGTTGAGTTTCAATAAATGTAGTAAAACAGATAAGTTTTTGCATCTAATGAGTCCATACGTGATAACTTAGTCCCAAAAAGAACATCAAATCTAATAATCACTCCATGAAAAATATAGGCGAGGTATAGGAGTCCACTCTAGATACAAATCCAACCAAGAAGCCAAAAATCAATTTTATGAGGGCTGAAAATGGCACCCAAGACTCCACAAAAGGTGTCCAAGCAAGTAAGATTCATCTTCAAAATAGTTATTAACCTTTGTAAACCATCTAAAAGTATAATAATGTTGATCTTTGTTACAATGCAAGTTGACTCCAAAAAGTAACCCAAGGCATCGACAATGCACAAATATAGATAAGGTACCAAAATATGGCCCTACTAAATCAACTAATGTAACAATATCTGTAGTGATAAGGATTTATGACAAAACAAAGGCCAAGGAATCAGTTAAAATGTCACCCATTATACCCACTCACTGTGAATCATAACCTAAGCACATCAATCTATCTTAAAGAAGAAAGAACAACCAACTTGATCATAGGATTTTCGAAATCAATCTTCAACTTAAGGCATTGTTTCCCTATCTCTCTGGCCCACTCCATTTCCTCCTAGGTTGACCAGTCCCTGGACAAACCTAGTCCACTTCGGTCGCACTACATACTTGGAAACTCACGAGATCCTCAAAGAAAAAACCTCTGCCACAAATTTGTAAGCATTTGTAAGAAAAGTAATAATATACCAACCACCTATAGAGTCTCTTATTGCATTCTTAGGAATAGGCTTCATCAAGACATAATTGAGATTTGAGGGACTCAAAGAGGAACCTAGAAAAAAAAAGACAAAAATCTAAAAATAAACAACAAATATGATCCCCAATAAAGTCCCACTTGAACTTAGAGACTTGATAAGGAAAATCATCCAATCTTTAGGACTTTCCATTTTGCATAGAATTAAAGGAAGCACATAAATACTATCTCATAATATCCTGAACCAACATATTATTTTCCTCAATAGTGACCTTGCAAAGGATTATCATGCAATAAGCATCTTGGGCAACACCCACACTATTTGTCAAAACAAAAAGATAAAATATAGAGAAAGGGATACCACTGCTACATATGTACAATATAAAAAGTCCATATATAAAATCCCACATCCACACATGTCTCCTTTGGACTCAAACATGGACAGGTCCCCCCAAAGATGCATTAAGTTGTCAACAAAGAAGAGGCCATCTAGTTCCACAACTATTCTTGCTCAAAGCTAAGGATAAGGGAATTTAAAACAAAAAATTGTATCATGTGGTCCTAAATCAAGAGCATGACCCAAACACAGATGCCTACTGAATCCATGCCACAACTCAATCACATGATTCTACAAAGACTTACTAAGTATTCATTGAAAAAATCATTACTAAGTATTCATTGAAAAAAACCTTAAAATATTAAACTGATTTTGACTAATAACTAAACTTATGTATATACTCAAATCAAAACCCACTCTCAACAGCGAGACCATAAACTGCTTTCGATACTGAGAGACACAAATCATAAACTGCTTTCGATAATGAGATACTCAAATCGTAAACCGCTTTCAGTAAAGAGAATGGAACGAGTAATCGATAAATGGGCTTTCCATTTAATGTTCTAATGTTTCACAAGAGTTAGAAAATCGACGTATGTACACTTTATCACATGTCAAACTAGGGACACAAGCTCATTTTGTCGTCCGAAAAGTTATTGCTTTGAAAATACGTCAGAAGATTTTCCAATGTTTATATTCAGAGTCTTGTAAAGCAAAAATCATCAAATGAAACAATGTTATAAATTGCCACTGTGAATTATCTCATCCCGGATGCTACCTATGAATTTTCCCCACTCCAATGCTATTTATTAGAATCGAAACAACCACCACCAATTTGGAGCTGGTTTTAGCCTTGGCCTTGGTTGTATCTGGGTTCTCTCTGTGTTTGCTACTGTGCTGTTTTGACTGTAAATTGTATGCGAGCCATCACTTATGTTTTGTAGACTCATCCGAATCCCATTCTCAGCCTCATCCTCGGCATCCTGATTATATGAGATATGATGAATTTCAAATATGAGATCGACCTTTTTATAGAAAGAAAGCACCATGAGAATTTGTATGAAATGAATGGCTGGCAATCTCACCTTGGGTTGATGCCCCAATACTCCAATACTCTGCTCCAATACTCCATTTTTGTGGCCCATAGACGTGGTTGAAGCTGGCTTTGGCTTTGGTTGTATCTGGGTTCTCTCTGTGTTTGCTAGTGTGCTGTTTTGACTGTAAATTGTATGCGAGCCATCACTTATGTTTTGTAGAATCATCCTCCGAATCCTCCGTGCATACTCAGCCTCATCCTCGGCATCCTGATTATATGAGATATGATGAATTTCAAATATGAGATCGACCTTTTTATAGCAAGAAAGCACCATGAGAATTTGTATGAAATGAATGGCTGGCAATCTCACCTTGAGTTGATGCCCCAATACTCCAATACTCTGCTCCAATACTCCATTTTTGTGGCCCATAGACGTGGTTGAAGCTGGCTTTGGCTTTGGTTGTATCTGGGTTCTCTCTGTGTTTGCTACTGTGCTGTTTTGACTGTAAATTGTATGCGAGCCATCACTTATGTTTTGTAGAATCATCCTCCGAATCCTCCGTGCATACTCAGCCTCATCCTCAGCATCCTGATTATATGAGATATGATGAATTTCAAATATGAGATCGACCTTTTTATAGCAAGAAAGCACCATGAGGATTTGTATGAAATGAATGGCTGGCAATCTCACCTTGAGTTGATCCCGAATAGTCTCCAGCTTATATTCCTGTAAAATGCTTAGATTTGAGCTTAATAATACTTAGACAACTGAAATTAACCTATGTTGAAATTTTTATTAAATTAAGATAGCACCAGAGCATTACGATGATCACTGCGAACCGTATTTTATTACCTCTCGTTGGATAGCCTCTCTCAGCTGAGAAAGAACAGCAGCAGTTGCCTTTTCTTTAGAACGCAGCTGGTTGGCGCATTCCCACAGAACTGTTTCTTCGTGAATGAGTTCATCCGATAACTGTATAGACTGTGCAATGTCCAGGTACCCTGTTCATAATTGATCAATGAATATAAATATTAAGGAATATTGCTGAATTTATTTTACAACAAATTGCAACTGAAATCTCATCCAGAGAAATTGCAATAAAATTTATATTTATTTTTAGATTATGGGTTTACCTTATTTACCTGTATATTATTATGAGAGTTTTAAAATCTGTGAAAAATGAGAGTATATCAACTATAGAAACTGTAAATAAAATAAGCCACGAATATAAAATAAAATATTAAAATAACTATATTACATCAAAACATGAAAGGAACATTCGATGAGAGAGAGGGTGTCAAAGGCGAAGTGACATGGTTTTATTTACCTGTATAAGAGTTTTAAAATCTGTGAAAAATTAGAGTATATCAATTATAGAAACTGTAAATAAAACAAGTCACGAAAATAAAATAAAATATTAAAATAACTATATTACATGAAAACATAAAAGAATATTCTCTCTATTAGGATGAGAGAGGGTGTTAAAGGAGAAGTGACAGGGTTTGTACCTCGGTCTCTATATGTTCAAGGCAGGGGTGCAGTGTTTTTAGCTATGAATGCAATGTCTGTGAGCTTTCAAGGTAGCAGAGGGAGAAATAAGTCAGGGTAGCTGAGATGGGAATGGAATCAGATTTGCATGGCAGGGGAAATTTGCAGTGCAGAAGGCGTCTCAAAGTTTCGCTGAGGGCAACAGCTCTCTAGTATGTAATTCTGTTTAATTCCTACATTTCTATGATCTGGTTGAGTTCCTCCATCAATTACATGTGTTGGTGGGGGTTTCACGGGGGAAAGGAAGAGCAAGAGGCTGCGCCAATGGGGCTTAGCAGTGTCCAGGAGAAACAAGGGGAGGAAAGGGAAAGCCATGGGGTGGCTCTGCATTTTGTTTTTATTGCATTTAAGCTCTGTAGTTGCGCTGGTAATGTTGGGTGGAGCAAAGGTAGGAAAGAGTTGCGAGCAGGGTTGGGAGAAGGGGTAGGATATTAGCTATGTCAATAATCAGCTGAGAAAGCCCTCCCATCTGCAATACACATGGTAGCAAGGGTGCAACTATGGACCTTGGGCAGTATAAGGGATAGAGGAGCAAGCATAACCATGGCTGGCATGACAGTATGATAGCAATCATAGAGCTAGGCTCTAGACAAGCCTGAAGGCTTGGTTCTAACTACAATGGGATGACAGGAAATTGCACCATGGCAGGGGAAGGGCACTCTGAGGGGCTTGGGGAACTCAGGTGGAAACATGATTTCCCTTGCCACTTGTGGGCACCTGGATACCTTAACCTGAAGGAGATGACAAAGAGGCATGGTATGACGAGTTTTGATGAGATGATGTGAATGGAATGATGGCACTAACTTTGTTTGACTATCGACATGGCATCAAGGAAAAGGGTATGGAAAGGGTATGGCTCCACCCATTCACGAAACCAAGAGACCAAGCACAAGGTAAGCACAGTAAGCCTACTGAGGCTTACTGAGCACCTCATAGCAGAGGAAGCTGATGAAAGTGATGAAGGAGTTAGTAAGTTGATTGACAACTGGGAGGATGAGATAAAATAGGAAAGGGAACCCGAAGATGAGATAGAAGACTGGAGGACGATGGTCCCTCATCCAAGGAATACACAAGGTAGAATTACACAATTCAAACCTTGATCCAAGGAATAAGCAAGGTAGAATTACCCAATTCAAACACACTTTGTACTTGTACTTCTTGATGAAAAGTTTGCTCCGCATGGCAGTTACAATGCAGGGCTTTCCCAGTTATAGAAAAGACATGGATAAAATACTATTTCAGTTGCACAAACAAGACATCAACCTTCACATCCCTTGCATCCTGGAGGTGTATGGAATGAGCAGAATGTTCAGAAAGACTAGTTTCATTATGCTTAGTTATTGTTTATGTGGGTAGCTTTCAAATTTTTTGTTGAATATCTAACTATAGATATATAGTATTTGGACAGAAGAGTGAGACCCACTTAGCTTTGATAGAAAGACTAAAACAATTTTATTAATAGAAAATATATAAACCTACCCGACTTCCTCATCTAACTATTAAACTAACATCTTTCTCAAAATTTTAGTTAAACGAAATCAATAAACAATCACAACCATTTAAAACTCAATAAACAAACACAACGATTAAAAGTTGTTTGTCTACTTACATCCGTTGCATACATCGTTCTCTATCTCTTTCACTCGTTTCGCCGAAGAGCCGTATGCTTTCAATATTGTATCTTCATCTATATGATCCTCACAGGCTGCCTTGTATGCTGCTAATATTTTCTTACCACTACCTCCATCTTCAAATCTAACTTCGACTTTCTAAAATGATACCAATTAACAGAAAACATAAGCGGGAAACTGTATTACAATATTGTTGAAAGCAGTGAACAAATGTATTATAAATTGTCTCACCCTTTTTCTAGGGAGCATTGATGTTGGGCTTTCTCCAAGAAAATGTGTTATCAAATGTGTTATCAGGTTGTGATGACCTGATTTAAAAACATTATGATATTGCCATATGCCAACCTACACATTTATCAAGAAAATCATGAAATGATCATACTACATTCTGACCTAAAAGAAAACGCAAAAGTTCAAAAATCAAGTATTCATCTGGCCTCAGAGAAGGAAGTCTATACCAGGTTGGAGGCAACTTCCATTATATCTTGTCCTCCATTTTGATATATATGTTTAAGATATATTGGTAGAACCCGCCAAAATTCGCTCACAAATGACTCGCAGCCGTTCCTCTCCACGCTGTTCAGTAAGATGTCATTCGCGAGATAAAGCAATGAGATTTGGCTGTTTTCGACGGCCTTCTCAAATTGTCTACACCATGTCTCCACTATCGTCTCTGCGCTATTCCGGTAGAAGATGCACCAACAGGAAGTGACTGATAAAGGCAAACATTATTACGTCAATCTTCCATTGCATAATAATGTTAAAGTTGAGCTTAATGTTAGCGAATCAATTAAATCTACAGTGAAAGTAGAATTATATGAAATTTAGAATTTGTCTGAAAGAAACTTCCCATCCTCAACCTCCGCTATAGAATTTAAACCTGATCTACAGTTCACAAATTAACCCTAATCTACCTGCATGGTTTACAAATATATTTCCAATTTCTGAAAAATAACCACAGCGAATCCCTGATAAACAATTACCTTGGATGCTATCTCTTGTGCTATTCAACTCGGTAAGCTTCTCAACCAAAAGTTGCTTCCAATGGTTGTCCATGGTATTCGCTACTCACGATGTGGGTTCCCTGCAAACTAAAATAAGGATCTAATGATATTGCTGAGAGTGGGAAAACTTTGCCGTATTTCATAAAATGCATAACTGAGAGGACATTAGAATCACAAAATACATTCGAGAGTAGGAAAACTTTGCCGTATTTCATAAAATACATAACCGAGAGGACATTAGAATCACAAAATACATCATGAAAATTAGAATAATACAGCTCTGAATATAAAATAGAATTGCATTAAGATACAAATACAGTACTATAAAAACAAAGGAAAAACTTAGTATAAAATTTGGCACCACACAATTATATCATGTACAGAGAGGAAGGGATTTTAAAAACCTGGCAACACAATTTAGTAGATCCAGAGTAAAGATGGATCTATTCTAGTTTAATTCACTCATTTAAATAGGCTACATTCATTTAAATAGGCTACATTCCAAGTGAATACCATGAGTCAATACCATGTGCCATTTTTATTTTTATTAATACTAATATTAGGGTTAAAAATGTTTTTTTGCATCGTATTAAAAAAAAAAATTTGTTTACCATAACTCTAGTTTATTTATATTTTTATTAATTTACTATATCATTCATAAATACAAAGTGGGTTATGGAGTACCTCTCAGTTCTTTATATTTTTATTAATTTACCATAAGTCTTTCACAAATATGGTATTTGGCCCATACGATTCACTTAAATAAAACCTATTTCTTAAGCGTTCATAAATAGAATGAGGGTTATGGACTAAATATAAAAAGAGGTTTTATTTATTTACCTGACTCTAATTTATTTATATTTTTATTTATTTAACATAAAGACGTTTTATTTATTTATGATACCTCCAATTTACTTATATTTTTATTTGTTTACAACCTTGCATGTATATAAGGTGACTTATGGAGTAACTATAAAAAATTCTTTATTTATTTACCATACCTCTAATTTATTTATATTTTTATTAATTTACCATAACTCTTTTATAAATATGGTATATTTGGCCCATAGGATTCACTTAATAAAACCTATTCTTGAAAATGGGCGAATGGATTCACTTAAATAAAACCTATTCTTGAAAATGGGCGAATGGAAGGTTGTAACTCCTAATTTAAAGGGCTAAATTTACCTTTTTTACCCTCTCCCTTAAAATAAGGTGGGCTATTTGAGGTGATTTGTAAAAATGTACTATGATACAAAATATTCGCCCACTAAAAATTTAAAACCCCTTAATTTCGCCAAAGGGCGAACATTCGCCCCTAAAATCACCTCTACAAATGAGGGTTGGAATTTGGATTTTTTTAAACCATTATACAATTTTTTTTTAACATTCTGGGTCCTTATTCTTCCTGTCAAGAAATGCTATGTTAAAAATTTTTCTCTTAAAATGTAATGTTCTCATAATAAATTAACCTTTCACCAACAAAATTTTGATTACAAAAGTTACCCTTAAATAACATAATTAAGTTAAAAATTTCATATATTTATCTAAAAAAAACCAAAGTCTGAGAAAACCCAATTATGATGGTTTCGACCAAATATGTTGAACATTAAAATTTGCTTATTAAAAGTATATTATCCATCGCATATATTTAAATTATCATTTAAAACCAACCATTTATATTATGGTACTGAATATTGTTATCAGGAAAACTAGTGTCCATTCAAAGCTGCTAGTCCCACTAAGACGGGTAGCTATCTTAGAAACAAACAAACTAAAGTTACTTGTGTTTTCCTTTACGAGAGAGAGATGAGAGAGAAGAAGAGAGTACTAGCCTCAATCTTTTGCTTGACTCCTTGCTTGTTTCCTCCCTCCTTTGACAAAGCTTTGCCACTCCTTCCTTACTTCTCCCGCTTCAAAGAACACCTGTAGATTCAAAGCAGCATAATACCATCAAAGCATAGAGATCTATAACCATAAACAATGTAGGATAAAATGTATATTAACCATACAAATGCATACACAAAAGCAATATTCAGAGATATACAAGTATATGGAGGAAAACTCAAATAACTTTATTGATAGAAGTAGTAGAAGAGAGGATTACAACCCATTGGTCTGGCCTAGTTCCATCCTCCGAGCATGAAAGCCCTCTTCACCTCATCAAAATCTTAGATCGCCCAACAATACAATGTTGCACAGAGAAACCAACAACACTTCCTTACAAAATACAAAATTCTAGACCTCTGGATCTCTAGGATGAGGGATCCATATATAGATATTTGCAGGTGGGTGAGTCAGCTTCTGGGATTTTTGATTAGTGTCATTTCTCAGATAGTTCTTAGTTCCACTTGGAGATTTCATGATCTCTTACTCATCCCTGGGCGAATTCAGAGAGGCAAGTGTCAAATGGGTAGTTTCTAGAAGATTCTGTGGGTTTCCACCTCGCCAACTGCCTCTGCCACTTGTCTGCTCTCACTCATCGCACCCTACATAAGGGCTTTCCCATATGCATTGCACTTTTTGCATGTAGTAGGTGAAATGCATCGCACCCTTAGCATTGAGAAATCTGTATGGTCCAGTTTTAACTAGTTCTTAGTAGTTTTTCAGGGAGAACTTCTATACATGCAAAAAGTGTAATGCATACTGGAAAGGCCTTAGCATTGAGCAATTTGTATGGTCCAGTTTTAACTAGTTCTGAGTAGTTTTTCAGGGAGAACTTCTGGGAGATGATGTAATCAGCTGACCTTGTTACTTTACGGTATGAAACAACACTTTTAGGGCTTAGAAGCCCTTCGTTTATGGACATATGACATTGGGGTTGCAGTGCCCAAATATGTTTATAATAGTTGCCCCCTAAAGAATAATCTTTTGATGTTGGGTGAAATGCTTTATCATGAGGATCAGAGGTTTTTCGAACTGGAAGGTGACCTGTAATAAGATACAATACAATACATTAACTTCATAATATTTTCATGATCTAACTAAAGCGGGCATTCCCATGCTCAGCTTTATAAATTCATTTTCATGTATATAGGACAGATAATTATCTGTGGGGCAGACTGATGATTCTGGTAGAGCCATCATCCCTTAGCTTGGATGATTATCTGTGCAGCTATGATGTACATTTGATGTCTTTATTTTACTGAATATATCGCAGCCTAGATGGATGAAACTAGATCCGAGATCTTCAAACGCGTTCAATCTTCGCCCGAAGTACAAGTCGATCCATGTGAAAATATGTTCTGAAGTCGAACATGGAAAGCCATCACTTGATTACCAGCCAATGATGTAAGTTGTTAACAGATGCGAGAGGAATCATCAATAATGATAATGACCCTCAAGGTACTGTAGTACAATTCACATGGTGTGAATACATGAGTCGATGTCGAAAACCATATAAAATCTTTCAGTCGAAGGCCATTGATGTAAACATGTCACTGGAAGTGAGAAACTTGCCATTGAGGCATGCAAACTTCAAAGTACTGAAAGGGTTCTTCCTAAGTTGACTTCTTGGATAATGAGCTGGTGTCGACAAGAAGTGACCCATTGTAGGAGGGCCATAACGAATCCCACATCTATGACACGGAATAGAACAAATGATTTTGCAGAGGTGAGAACGGTCTGATGATACAAGGTTCAGGGTGGCGGTCATGAAAGAATGAAGCGTGAAGGTATTGCAGCGGATGAGACATAAGCTGGGTTGGTGAATTCTCTGAGTGACTTCTCTTGAACATATTGGTGACACTGAAATGGATTGGTAGTGTTAACCCCAAAAATGGATGGTACGTAGGGCCAATGGTGATATGAGCAATGGACAGAATAACCCAACCCGACTCAATCATGGTGATGGAGTGAAAGTGTCATGCTCAAGAGAGACCTACTACCAATAAAGTTTCTTCAAGTTTTCTTCCCAATTTTCCCCAATCATTGTTGACGAGTACCTCTTTATTTTTTCAAGCTTGAGGAGGATAACATATGCTTGTTCTATAACATTCCCTTTGGTCAAATCCGTTGCTATGTTTTAATGAGCCTAGCGACAGTGAAACTCGCTCTTGTCTGCATGGACAAGTTTGTTGCTATTGTTTCAACGAGTTTAATGACAAAGATAACTTGATCCTTTTCAATTTTAGAGAGTCTGAAAAGAGACGAAAAGGGAACTCCAATAATGTTTCTTTGTAATATAATCTCTTAAGTCCAAAAAAGTATAAAACAATATGAAAGGGATGACTTTTTGATAGTTTTAATGAGCCGAACAAGACAAACGCTCAATCTTTTTGTGTAATGATCCCTCAGGTCGAAAAAGATTGAAATCTAGAGGAGGGATGGCACTTCTAATCACTTTAACGAGCTGGAGAGGTGAATTGCTCAACAATATTTTCATATTTTATGAGTCATATGAAAAAAGCTTAAAGGAGACTTGTTTCCTAAGGAACGAGTGATGTTTTTGGATAGCAGTTGGTTCTAGGTAAGGTTTGGAACTTTTCAATCATGGTAGTGTAAAGAAGATGGCTAATAGAATCACTCGTCACAGTTGTTCCTCAAAAGGGGTAAACAATCAAATAGAGGTGTATGATCAGCTAAAAAGGAGTGGAGGTGATGGTAGGAACACAACTAAGGTTCAAAAGCTGATAATTATGTGATTGCAATGGTTATTTACTGAAAGTGGGTTCATTTTTTAATGAGCTTAAACTCTGGTGGAACATATGCTCATTGCTAGATTTGTTTTTTAACGAGATTGAACTTTGTGTAAAACTACTCATGATAATAGTCAAAGATGTTTGATTCACCATTAACACTATGTTCTCTTGATGGTCGTACTACCTATTCAATTGCTCCATCAAACTCATTAGAAATGTACATACATGCTTGAAAAATGAGTTAAAAAACCAATATCTTACTTGAATTACGTGAGTAATAACATCAAAGTAGTTTTTACCTCTCATTTTACCATTTCATTCAAATTTGGGATTGTTGGAGCTCTGGAGGTGTTTTTCCCCCCTCGATTTTCATCAGCTAATTTCGGGAGATTCTTTGGACGATTTTTGGTGCCATCTGGACCAGGTAGGAGCTAAACCTAAGCTCTTCAATTGCATTCTTTCCTTTTCTCATTCTGAGCATGAAGAAGAGGATATGATTGGCTTACATGATCTGAGTACGTAACTGCATTGTGGAACTGTGGCTTGCTCAAGTTCTTCCGCATATCTAGCATGAGGCAACAAATCAACTTGTTGCAATATTTTCTCGATGCATGGGATCCTACCAACCAAGTGTTCTAGATAAGAGGTAAATCCATCCCTTTGACTGTTGATGATATCTACATTTTGACCGGTTTATTGAGGCGTGGTTCCCCTCTCTAACTATCAGGTTCCGCCCATGGGGGCAAATCCATGAGGGATTATATTCGTTGATACTATAGAGATGGATCTCAGCTGAGTAGGGATGGAAAGATTAGTATTCGAGATGTCACTGACCGATTAACGACTATCTTATTCACCTTTGGTAGATTGGCTGGTAGCGTGGCTCTTCACTTAGCTGGCAGGTCCTATATGCAGTATGCCTTGGAATGCCTTGAACCAAAGATATTCAACTAGTGTGATGCAGTACTTCTGGTGATAAAATAATAGCTTACCAAAGTGAAGAATGGAAGATCCAAGAACTTTGGTTATGGTTCTATTCTAACCACTTTCGCCTTGGAGAAGATCCCACTGATGCAACCATAGTACATTTCACTCGGAGTGCCAACATCGACAGAACCATGGATGCAGAGATGGGTTGATCTCATGGCCATACATGTTGGTCAGTCACAGATTACATTCTCTGATGCCTTCTTTGAGTGGCGTAATTATCAGCAGATGGTCTATGCCGAGTATCCATATGCCGGGATGGATTTCCGAGGCGACCCAGATTTGGTGCTACCGGCTGGTGAGCAGTGGGGTGTTATAGGTAAAAATCTCTGACCATGTCTCTATTTATTGCTTTTATAATGTTCTTGTCTTTTTTAAATGTTATCAAGACTAATCAAAATTGATGTTCTTGTGCAAATATTGGACCAGTACAACCAACAGTGCACCCGAGAGTAACAGCTGCCATTCCAGTAGGAGAGGTTATAGGGAGGGCTATCCTTCGCGATCTAGACGTAGTCGAGACCCTCACAATATTGTAGGATTAGATCGAGGGTCTCACCCTTAGCATTCAGGATGTGAGGACTGACGAGTTACCTCTGAGATTAAAGCACAATACCACTGGCATGCCAACCTGATGGACTAGGCTCTTACGTATGATTGCACATGCGGTGACTTTTTATCACCAACACCATTATTCTAGGGTGCTTCCTTGCATTTTTGAGTTTTTGGGTCGTATGACCGATTTTTTCCTGGACACAGAACATTATGTAAAAACTATAAACAGTTATATATATTTTTTATTTTCAGAGCTTTATTTTGGTTAAGTTATATGATCATGATGCAAATTTTGATGAAATTCTTTTCTTTTATAAATGTTGAAAATGTCTATCTAACACATAATTTGCTAATGTTTAGTTAATGTGTTTAAGTTTCTGGAAATGTGTTGATATTGAATAGAATCAAACTGCCTTTCCAAAATCCTAACCCTTAGGAACATATGATAGAGAGGTGGATTACGAACGGAATAGATGCCGGTAAGTTGTAGAATGACGAGTCGTGAGTCTAGCCTGATAACAAGTCGGCGTATGCCACGTGCGATGGAATTAGAGAGGAGCTCTACCAACGTGCTATATTCAGCGATGTTGTTTGTTGATCGACCAATACATACCCCTCTAAAACTCACTAACTTGCCGCTTGGATCAAAGATGGCCCAGGCTGCAGAAGATAGGTTCTGCGTACTACGACTAGCTCCGTCGGCATATCCAACAAACGATTCCAATAGGTTCGACATCTGCAACAAATGCAAAAGTGGATTACCTAACTAAAATGATCACTCTTGACAAAAACAAAAATTTAACAAAAGCATATGAAGAGATTACTACACTTAGTTAAGCATAGTAACGCTTAAGTTACAACATGTTTTGGGGTTGCGACAGTGGAATCCCATCGTAATCCACTAGCTCGTAAGATCCTTTTGCTAATACATGCTTAACAATATAGGGACGCATCCATAAAGACTGGAACTTACCTGCTCCCAATTTATTGGATTCCTGGTCGTAAAGTACGACTAGGTCACCTTCTAAGAAGACACGAGGTTTGACATTCTTGTCAAATTGCGCCTTGACTCGTTTCTTATGTACTTCATTAGCCAAGGCGGCGTTATGATGGGTTTCATCCAGTTGGATTATTTCCAACAAACGAGCCTCTTCCTCTGAAGTTCCGAGGAGAAGGTCGATTGCGAGCTTCAGAGATGAAATTTCGCACTGAACTGGTAGGACCTCTTTCAGGCCACAGACCAGCTGAAAGGGTGTAAATCTGGTGGCATTTCTTATCGATGTTCGGTATGCCCACAAGGCCGAGTACATGATTAGGTGCCAACTCTATTTATGGACTCCAATCATCCTTTGTAGCATGTGTTTCAGGACTTTGTTGATCGCCTCAACTTGCCTGTTAACTTGCGGATAATACGAAGTGGAATTGTCATGCGATAGTCCTAATTTGGCAGACAATACAACCATCATGTGATTGCGGAAATGCAATCCATGATCTGTGACTATAGCTTGTAGAACACCGAATCTAGAGACTACATGATTGAAAAAGAAAAGGGCAGCAATTTCGTCGCTGTTGTTTAATGTATGCATCACCTCGGCCCATTTCGTAAAATAGTCAACTGCGACTATGATATACCCATGCCCCTTGGCCGAGGTAGGGTTACATTTCATGAAATATATGCCCCATTTGGCAAATGGCCCAACAACAATTACTAGATGCAGAGGTGTGGGTGGTATTTTGGTTTTGCAGTCGAAGATTTGAAAAGCATGGCAACTTCTGGCTGCGATTATGCAATCTTTGAACATTGCTGGCCAGAAGTAGCCTTCTCGTAAAATCTTTTGTGTCGTAGTGTAACTAGATTGATGCCCCCCACACGTGCCTAAATGAAAATCATTCAGAACTTTTCGGCCTCCTCATGGGTGATGCACCTTTGCAGAACTGTATCAATACCACGATGGTAAAGTGTATCACCAATGATCATGTAGTCTTTTACTTGGTATCGAGTACGTTGTTGTTCTAAGCGAGAGGTATTAGGCCTATATGTTTGGGTTTGGAGATAGATGATTGTATCTCCATACCACGGATCACTCGACGATATCAGAAGCAAAGATTCATCCACGATTGATGCTCTGGATGTTGAATCGTTGGACAATGATGGGAAGTCGCACAGTAACTCTGCGAAAACCAGAGATTTCTTTCATTTGGATTTTAAAAATTCCAAATCAAAACTCTTGCAAAATAGCTATCCATTTCGAATATTTCCCCCTAGTAATTGATGCGATAGAATGTAAGTCATAGGGTTGCAATCTGACAAAATGGTTGTTTTGCGAAAGAGGATATAGTGTTGAAATCTCTGTATTGCTTGAACAGCTGCAAGAGCTAGATTTTCAACATAGGAGTAATTACTCTCTATATCATTTAAGTTTCAACTTAAATAATAGATAGGATGTTCGATTCCATTGTCTTCTTGAACTAAAGCCATTGCGATAGTCACATCTGCAACAGCTAGATATAGGTTAAAGTATTTTTGATAGTCAGGAGTGTATATTAATGATGCTTTTATTTGGGATTCCTTTAGAGCATCAAAGGAAGCTTGCGTAACCTGATCCCAGTTGAAGGGAACTTCTTTTTTCAAAAGACGAGTATAACCTTTAGCAAGTTCGTCGTAATTTGGAATGAACCTCCTCACAAAGTTTGCTTTCCCTTGGAGTTTCTGAATCTGAAGCAAATTTGAAGGTGGAGCCATATCGATGATCACCTAAACCTTACATGGGTAGAGATGAATCCCATCCTTTGAAACCACAAAGCCAAGTAAATGACCAAAATCGACACAAAACACACATTTGTGCGGGTTGAGTCGTATCTTGTAGTGTCGGAAACATAGAAATATAGCTCTCAAATGTTGCAGATGATCAGTCCGCTTTCGTGAATGAGTAGGAAGATCATCGAGATATGGTTGAATGATGTTCTTGATGTCATGCAAGGCATAATTCATAGCCCTCTGAAAAGTTTCCCCTACGTTCTTTAAACCGAAAGGTAACTTGCGATACGTGAATGTGCCCCAAGGACAAATAAATGTTGTCTTTGATTGGTCCTATGGGTGGATATTTACTTGATTATACCTAGAAATTGATCCATAAACGAAAAGATTTCGCATCCGGTGCATTCATCAATTATCTTGTCGATGAAGATTGTAGGGTAGTTGTCCTTTAGACAAGCTTGATTTACATCCCTATAATCGACGCACACTCTAATAGTTCCCTGCTTTTTCATCACAGGAACGATGTTCGATACCGAATCACTTAGAGGAACTGGGTAAATGAAACCAGCATGTAAAAGTTTTTTAACTTCCGCCTTGATGGCAATGGCTTTCTTTGGGTGCACCTGCCGAAGTCGTTGTTGAACCGATTTGACATCTGGATACATCTTAATTTCGTGTTCAACTATGCTCGAGTCAATGCCTAGAATTTCTTTATATGACCATGCAAATACATCTCTAAACTCGCAAAAGAGAGCATAATATACTTCCAGTTCTGAAGAAGAATAGGATTTGTTGACATGAATATTCTCTACAACATCTGGTTTGGTCGAGATATTTATGGCGATAGTTTCTTAAATATTGGAAAGATTGCGCTAGGAATCCACCGTATTTACAATATTTGATAGGAAATCAAAAACTGAAGGATGATTAAGGTCACTGGAGCAATCTTCATGGTAATCCAGAAGATGGGAATGATGGTGGTAACCTTCCCATGGTGCCTCTCCTATTATCATTGACTGAACAATTCCTTCGTCTGTAGTATATACATGCGAACAAGGATCTGGAGAGGTACCATATTCTTTAGACCTATCTATCCAAACACTCGATGAGTGTTGATTTGGGTTTCCCACCCAGGCCAAGAAAATTGATTGCTACAATATTTCTATCGGGCTTGGGGGCAATACCTAGCAGTGATCCATGCTATCATCATGTTCGGGAATCTTTTGAATCTTTTTAGATATAAAAGATACCATATTGCAGGCCTCCAGAGTGGCTACTTCCGCGAGATTACTCGGAGGCGGTAGAGAAAAAGTACCCATCAATGTAGGGTCCTTTTAGAGGCCTACTCCAATATTTTGAAGCAATTGAAAGCTTCCATGGATCATCGGGATGCTTCCTGTAACTTGTGAACTGTTGGGGAGAAAGGTTTGTTGGTCAAAGATTGTAATTCCTCCTTGAAAAGGAAATGCAATCTTTCTAAAGTATGTTGACACAAAAGCATCCATAGCATAAATCCAGGACCTTCCCAGTAGGACTTTGTAATCAAGGTTTCCATTAATAACTTTGACATCAATTTCTACTGTTTTGCCCCCCAGTTCAACTTGCAAGTTACTTAAAATCCTGTATGGGGTGTATGTTCATCCATCGAATGCTTTTAATGTCATTGATGATCTTGACAAGGGTGGTGATCGTAAAGTTTTCCAACAACTCATTGACATAATGCAGGCAGATGCCCCCTCATCAATAATTGTTCAATGAACAGTTTTGTTGAGGGCTTTCACTTGGATGAAGAAAGCGACTTGAGCTGGTAACTGAGGTTCATATCCTTTATGATTAAAGGCCACAAGATTGGAATCCGCTGGGTGAATCCCACCTATTGCTGATAATAGAAACTGCTTTTGGGAGGGACAATTTTGCAGTACTTCAAGTGTTGACATAGCGGATGGTGATTGGGCTAGATCCTCTACTATATTATAATTCTGTGCTGCTCTTGCATGAGGATTAAATGTTGATTTGTGTCCTACTCCCTTTGGCGGCTTTATCATTAGCTCAGGAATGATGGGTGGCACAACTATGGTCGAAGTTGTTGTCGAACTACTAGGTTGATCAGTAGCCTTGTTGTTCGACAACTATTGAGCTAGCGTGATGACAAGTCGGTGTATTCCACGTGCGATGGCATTGGATAGGAGCTCTATCAACACGCTATAATCAGTGATGTTGTTTGTTGACTGACCAATACATACCCCTCTGAAACTCACTAACTTGCCGCTTGGATCAAAGATGGTCGAGGCTGCAGAAGATAGGTTCTGCGTACTACGACTAGCTCCGTCGGCATATCCAACAAACGATTCCAATAGGTTTTACATCTGCAACAAAATCAAAAGTGGATTACCTAACTAAAATGATCACTCTTGACAAAAAAAAAAAAATTAACATAAGCATATGAAGAGATTACTACGCTTAGTCAAGCATAGTAACGCTTAAGGTACAACATGTTTCTGGGTTGCGACAGTGGAATCCCATCGTAATCTCCTTTTCCTAATACACACTTAACAATATAGGGACCCATCCATAAAGACTGGAACTTACTTGCTCCCAATTTATTGGATTCCTGGTCATAAAGTACGACTAGGTCACCTTCTGAGAAGACACGAGGTTTGACATTCTTGTCAAATTGCGCCTTGACTCGTTTCTTATGTACTTCATTAGCCAAGGCGGCGTTATGATGGGTTTCATCCAGTTGGATTATTTCCAATAAACGAGCCTCTTCCTCTGAAGTTCCGAGGAGAAGGTCGACTGCGAGCTTCAGAGATGAAATTTCGCACTGAACTGGTAGGACCTTTTTCAAGCCACACACCAGCTGAAATGGTGTAAATCTGGTGGCATTTCTCACTGATGTCTAGTATGCCCACAAAGCCGATTACATGATTAGGTGTGAACTCTGTTTATGGACTCCAATCATCCTTTGCAGCATGTGTTTCAGGACTTTGTTGATCGCCTCAACTTGCCCGTTAACTTGCAGATAATATGAGGTGGAATTGTCATTCGACAGTCCTAATTTGGCAGCCAATTCAACCATCATTTGATTACGGAAATGCAATCCATGATCTGTGACTATAGATTTTGGAACACCGAATCTGGAGACTACATGATTGAAAAAGAAAAGAGAAGCAATTTCGTCGTTGTTGTTTAATGTATGCATCACCTCGGCCCATTTCGTAAAGTAGTCAACTGCAACTATGATATACCCATGCCCCTCGGCCGAGGTGGGGTTACATGTCATGAAATCTATTCCCCATTTGGCAAATGGCGCAAAAACAATTACTAAATGCAGAGGTGTGGGTGCTATTCTGGTTTTTCGGTCGAAGATTTGAAAAGCATGGCAACTTCTCGTTGCGGTTATGCAATCTTTGAACATTGCTGGCCAGAAGTAGCCTTCTCGTAAAATATTTTGTGTCATAGTGTAACTAGATTGATGCCCCCCACACGTGCCTAAATGACAATCATTCAAGACTTTTTCGGCCTCCTCATGGGTGAGGCACCTTTGCAGAACTGTATCAATACCACGATGGTAAAGTGTATCACCGATGATCATGTAGTCTTTTGCTTGGTATCGAGTACGTTGTTGTTCTAAGCGAGAGGTATTAAGCCTATATGTTTTGGTTTGGAGATAGATGATTATATCTCCATACCACGGATCGCTCGATGATATCAGAAACAAAGATTCATCCACAATTGATGCTTTGGATGTTGAATCGTTGGACAACAATGTGAAGTCGCACAGTAACTCTGCGAAAACCAAAGATTTCTTTCATTTGGATTTTACAAATTCCAAATCAAAACTCTTACAAAATAGCTATCCATTTCGAATATTTGTCCCCAAGTAATTGATGCGGTAGAATGTAAGTCATAGGGTTGCAATATGACAAAATGGTTGTTTCGCGAAAGAGGATATAGTGTTGAAATCTCTGTATTTCTTGAACAGTTGCAAGAGCTAGATTTTCAACATAGGAGTACTTACTCTCTGTATCATTTAAGTTTCAACTTAAATAATAGATAGGATGTTCGATTCCATTGTCTTCTTGAACTAAAGCCATTGTGATGGTCACATCTACTGCAGCTAGATATACGTTAAAGTATTTTTGATAGTCAGGAGTGTATATTAATGATGCTTTTATTTGGGATTCCTTTAAAGGATCAAAGGAAGCTTGCGTAACCTGATCCCAGTTGAAGGGCACTTATTTTTTCAAAAGACGAGTATAACCTTTAGCAAGTTCGGCGTAATTTGAAATGAACCTCCTCAGAAAGTTTTCTTTCCCTTGGAGTTTTTGAATCTGAAGAAAATTTGAAGGTGGAGGCATATCGATCATCGCCTAAACATTCCATGGGTAGAGATGAATCCCATCCTTTGAAACCACAAAGCCAAGTAAATGACCAGAATCGACACAAAACACACATTTGTGCGGATTGAGTCGTATCTTGTAGTGTCGGCAACGTAGAAATATAGTTCTCAAATGCTGCAGATGATCAGTCTGCTTTCGCGAATGAGTCAGAAGATCTTCGAGATATGGTTGAATGATGTTCTTGATGTCATGGAAGGCATAATTCATCCTATGGGTGGATATTTACTTGATTATACCTAGAAAATCGATCCATAAACGAAAAGATTTCGCATCTGGTGCATTCATCAATTATCTTGTCGATGAATATTGTAGGGTAATTGTCCTTTAGACAAATTTTATTTACATCCCTATAATCGACGCACACTCTAATCGTTCCCTACTTTTTCATCACAGGAATGATGTTCGATACCCAATCAGTTAGAGGAACTGGGTAAATTAAACCAACATGTAAAATTTTTTCAACTTCCACCTTGATGGTAGTGCCTTTTTTTGGGTTCACCTGTCGAAGTTGTTGTTGTACCGATTTGACATCTGGATACATCTTAATTTCGTGTTCAACTATGCTCGAGTCAATGCCTAGCATTTAATCATATGACCATGCAATGACATCTCTAAACTCGCAAAGGAGAGCATAATATACTTCCAGTTCTGAAGAAGAATAAGATTTGTTGACATGAATATTCTCTACAACATCTGGTTTGGTCGAGATATTTATGGCGATAGTTTCTTCAATATTACAGATTGTGCTAGGAATCCACCATATTTACAGTATTTGATAGGAAATCAAAAACTAAAGGACGACTAAGGTCACTGGAGCAATCTTCATGGTAATCTAGAAGATGGGAATGATGGTGGTAACCTTCCCATGGTGCCTCTCCTATCATCATTTACTGAACAATTCCTTCGTCTGTAGTATATACATGCAACCAAGGATATGAAGAGGTACCATATTCTTTAGACCTATCTATCCAAACACTCAATGAGCATTGATTTGGGTTTGCCACCCAGGCCAAGAAAATTGATTGCTACAATATTTCTATTGGGCTTGGAGGCAATACCTAGCAGTGATCCATGCTATCATCATGTTCAGGAATCTTTTGAATCTTTTTACATATAAAATATACCATATTGCAGGTCTCCATAGTGGCTACTTCCGCCAGATTACTCAAAGGCGGTAGAGAAAAAGTACCCATCAATGTAGGGTCCTTTAAGAGGCCTACTCCAATATTTTGAAGCAATTGAAAGCTTCCATGGATCATCGAGATGCCTCCTGTAACTTGTGAACTGTTGGGGAGAAAGGTTTGTTGGTCAAAGATTGTAATTCCTCCTTGAAAAGGAAATGCAATCTTTCTAAAGTATGTTAACACAACAGCATCCATAGCATAAATCCAGGGCCTTCCCAGTAGGATGTTGTAATCAAGGTTTCCATTAATAACTTTGAAATCAATTCTACTGTTTTGCCCCCCAGTTCAACTTGCAAGTTACCTAAAATCCTATACGGGGTGTATGTTCGTCTATCAAATGCTTTTAATGTCATTGATGATCTTGACAAGGGTAGTGATCCTAAAGTTTTCCAGCAACTCATTGACATAATGCAGGTAGATGCCCCCTCATCAATAATTGTTCAATGAACAGTTTTGCTGAGGGCTTTCACTTGGATGAGAAAAGTGCGTTGAGTTGGTAACTGAGGTTCATATCCTTTATGATTAAAGGCCACAAGATTGGAATCCACTGGGTTAATCCCACCTATTGCTGATAATAGAAACTTCTTTTGGGAGGGACAATTTTGCAGTACTTCAAGTGTTGACATAGCGGATAGCGATTGGGCCAGATCCTCTACTATATTATAATTTTGTGCTGCTCTTGCACGAGGATTAAACGTCGATTTGTGTACTACTCCCTTTGGCGGCTTTATCATTAGCTCAGGAATGATGGGTGGCACAACTACAGTCGAAGTTGTTGTCGAACTACTATGTTGATGAGTAGCCTTGTTGTTCGACAGCTGTTGATTCCCGTAATCTTTATTCCTTGTCGATATCAAAGCATCATTTTGTTTCGAAATGGACAACATAAGAACTTGGGATGGGGAAGCATTGTCGCTAGCAACCATATTGGTTTCTAGGTTTCGAAATGGATCAATTAATATTGCTGATGTTTTTGAACTCTTAAAGAACTTTTTAATCTCAGCTTTATGCGGAAAATTTGTTGTCCAATGGTCTTCATCGCATATGAGACATGGTTGACCAGGTTTCTTTTGCCTAGAAGGGTTTTCAGAAGATTTTTCAGGAGACGAATCATCTTGTTTCTTCTTTTTGCCTTTCTTTTTCTTCTTGCCCCTTGGTTGCTTCGATTCCTTTCCTTTATCGGTCGACAAAAAGACATTAACCTCTAAGGTAGGAAGTTCTTCATTTGCATTTTGACCAGAAACTGTGAGAGATTTCTTAGATGTAGCCTTTGCGGTTTTTGTGTTGGTCGTACCTATCACGCCATCGCTGGCATGAGTGTCCTTGTTTGATTTAGGAGGAGGAGGAATGGAAAACTCTGGTCTAGGATCATCAGGGATTTTGTCATAGAGCATGCCAGACTGAGAGTAGATCAAGTCTAGATATTGCGCACGAGCAATGACTTGCTCTTCAGTGACAACTCCCACCTTAGCCACACCTTCTGTAATAGAAGGTAAAATGACTTAATAAACCATTCAGCTAGCAGCTGATCAGGAACATATATTTTTACCATTCAACGGCGACGTCGCCACTCATGAATATGATCAAATATGTGAGTGTCTATCATCTACTTAAAATTGGTAAAAAGCTTTGTTCCTGTTTCATACGTTATGGCTAACTGAAAATGGGTTAAAAATATGGTGGTAAGGGTGTTGAAGTTATCGAATGAAGCTGTAGGAAATTTGATGTACCATTTTGCTGCCGGACTAGTTAACATTCACTGAAAAAGGTGAAGCCTAATCGAATCATCATTGAGAGTGTTGGACAAACACCATAGCTGAAAGTTCATCACATGATTCGACGAATCTTCACCCGGATTTCCATTGAATTTAGGAATATCTAATGGCAGTTAAAGAGGAATCACCGGCCACCAAGGGGCATAAGCAATTTGATCATTTTTTAGCTGATTCAGATCTGATAATTCTAAAGTTGCGACAAAAGGCAACTGTTGATTCAGGTTTGGAAAAGCATACCTAGGATAAGATGGGATCGCCTGAGCAGTGGGTCTTTGCATACCAGCATAATGTATTTGATGCTGATAACTTTGATAAGGTTGATGGGCATAACCATTATGATATGATTGATGGTGACCATTTTGAATATACTGTTGCCCATTACCTGCAAAGCTTTGTTGCTCAGGTCCTTGGTAAGTTTGTTGGAATTGCGGTTGTTGATATTGCACCAGCAATGGCTGTGAGACCATATGTTGTTGCCTAATACTGGATGTTTGACCAAGATGAGGGGTTATAATACCTGTTTGAGCCTGAGTCGCTTCAGTTATGAAGCCACTAATCACGATTGTGATTGCGTCGCGAAGACAAGAGGTTGTTGCATCACAACCTAAGAGACTTGAGGTTGACATACAACAGGCAGTGCTTGTACTTGCGACATCATCAAAATAGCTAGTGTAGTGGGAATGTTTGACACAAGTTGATTTTGTTGCATTGAATATACAACTCTTGGTTTTTGAGGCAGTATTGGTATCCAACCAGTGGATGTGATTCCAGCCTAACTCGAATCCTGTTGTGAACTCTCATATGGTTGTTCTCCCAGAGGGAACAATGAAAAGGCATACTACCCCCCATATGGCTGCAATCCAGTGTTGAAAGGGAAAATTGGCCTTTGGAGACTGGACTGCCCAAAATGATACTCTTGCGAAGGATCAATTTGGTGAGACTCAACATAAGAGATTCTAGATAAGGTTCTGGATGAACAGATAGGAACAAACCATATTGTCGAAACAGTCCCTGAGTGGACTCCATCTAGTGGTTGAGAACTATTTGGGACATATGGTATACTAGTGGACATTTTTGGAGTAGCAGCAGGAGGTTTTGTTGTTCTTGTGTCAGATGAAACAATCCTAGATGCCGATGGTTGTCCAAACATATCGAATCTATTCAAAAGACTCCCTAGAAATTCTACAGGAACTTGCGATGAAGGGAGACTAACTTCTGTACTAGAAGGATATAGGTGGATCCCAATTCCAAAATGTAATGGAGTATTGGATGGAAGATCCTCCATAATATCTTCTATAGCAATCAGTCCAGGTGGAATAGGTAGACCGTCAGGTCCGTAAAATATTTCTGGTGCCGAAGAAGGTAAAGACTCTACAACGATAGATGTTAGAGGGGTGACACCTTCTGAATCAACCCTAGATGGAGCTGGTTCAGGAATAGAAGTGTTTACCATTACACTAGGATCAGTTCTAGTTTCCTCTTGTAACTATGGAATTTCTTCTATAGAGGCAGGGATACCAGAAATAGTTGGAGTAACTGGAGTCTCTGAGGATGCTGAAACACAAGTTTCAAACAAACCAGGAGACTTTGACCCAGTTAAACGAGTTCGCTTGGCCCGGAATGGTTTCGTTTCTAGAGTCAAAGATGGTTGACTTGTTAGTCTCTGTAAACGACGGGGTTTTGATTGAATTTCTTCCACGATTACTAATTACTTGATCAACTCAAAATAAAAAGGGAAAAATGTGATTCCGAATTAAATGAATTTTATGACGCTTTGACACAACTTTCTTTCTCAATTTTTAAGAGTCAAGAAAAAGCTAAAGATGACTCTAGTCGCCTTCAATTTTTAATGAGCTTGGAGTGACAAGTGCTCAGATGAACCTTTTCCTTTAAGGAGTCTGAAAAGGAATGAAACTACTTTGGAAATCTATACAAAGGAATTACCAAACCAATCACAAAACTGCAGAATACTTTTGACGGTACGGTAGTCAATCTTCCCGAATGTTGTGTTCAGTGCATTGCGATCGATAGGGCGGCAGACATGGCTTCCTAAAGATAAAGGATATATCCTATTGTGATCTCCCAATATATACTCGATGGTACATGGGAGCACAAGTCCGTACTGGCACTTATTGTCTCAAAGAGGAGGAATCACCCAAAATACGATGAAAGCAATAGTTACCAGGCTTTACGACGCTGGAGTACATCTCTAGCCTAGACTTCTAAATGTTGTGCGTTAGGTTCCAAAGTGTTTTTATGTTCATTGAAATTTATTTTACAGTTGATCTTTATTAAGAAGTTTTCCTTTAAGATTCACCATGTGATGTAGATATTCAATTCCTAAATGTGCAATCTAAGATGATGAATAGTCATTTACTTTCTTTTTCCAATGAAAATCCTAGCTACTAAGGAAAGAGAAGTAAAATCCTTTCAACATAGAGCAGAGAGCACACACTAAGATGCATTGTCCTAAATCAATTTCCGCAAGCATTCTAAATGCTAATGCACATGCATGTATTTGTTTTTCGCTTTCTTAATGTGTGAATGATAAAAAGAATGCTAAGTACAGATCTGAACTATTTTTCTTTAAAAGCGACAGTACTAACAATTTTCTTTTCAAAAAATGAAAGGAAGATTAAGAAGACACTTTGCGATTTCAAATTTAAAATTGCTTTCGACACTTGAAATACTATTAATTCAAATCAAATACAATGGTGAACGTCTAATCGACTATCAAAAAGAGGAAGACTCTTTTCTTTGACTGAAAATGACACTTGCGACACTTTCAAATCAAAAGATGGCAGTTCGATTATGCTACTGCTTGCAAAAGGAGATTTGTAAATGATGAAAAATACATAAAAACATTCACAATTCTTTATAAATGGAGGCTGAATAATGCAACGGAAGGGAGTTTGAATAGTGATATACTAATCACAGACAACAAACTACTAAATAAAGATGAAGACAATTAAGAGAAAACCAAAATCTAGAGGCAAAATCAGTCTTACCTAATCATCGCACCTGTAACATAGGGAAACAGAGATGCATCTCACTTATAGCACATAGGAGGTGAAATGCATCCAGACTACCAATGAGAGGCAGTGCGATGGTCCAGAGCCGAGACTGAGCTTGGTTTTTGCTCACAGTTTGTAGCTAAGTTCACGAGTTTAGGCTGAGCTAATGATAGGCAATAAACACAAAGTATAGGGGATGATCTAATGAGATTACTTGAGCTACTACCAGGGCACTTAGGATGTTTGCAAGTCAGTTGTTCAGTTCATAAACAAACCCAGAGATTGACTGAAGAAGTGCCGATCTACTTTGCACTTGCATAGAAAATGCAGTTCGAAGGCTAGCTGGCTTAACTTCAGACTTCATCTATAGTTTATAAAGCAAACAAATAGAAACAAGCAAACAAACTATTCTCTCCCTAGTGGAGTCGCCATTTTGTTATCAGGAAAACTAGTGTCCATTCAGAGCTACTAGTCCCACTAAGATGGGTAGCTATCTTAGAAACAAACAAACTAAAGTTACTTGTGTTTTCCTTTATGAGAGATAGATGAGAGAGAAGCAGAGAGTACCAACCTCATTCTTTCGCTTGACTCCTTACTCGTTTCCTCCCTCCTTTGACAGAGCTTCGTCGCTTCTTCCTTACTTGTCCCGCTTCAAAGAACACCTGTAGAGTCAAAGCAGCATAACACCATCAAAACATAGAGATTTATAACCATAAACAATATAGGATCAGATGTATATTAACCATACAAATGCATATACAAAAGCAAGATTCAGAGATATACAAGTATATGGGGGAAAACTTAAATAGCTTTATTGATAGAAGTAGTAGAATATAGGATTACAACCCATTGATATGACCCAATGCCATCCTCCCAGCATGAAAGCCCTCTTCACCTCATGAAAAGGTTAGATCACCCAACAATACAGTGTTGCACAGAGAAACCAACAACACTTCCTTACAAAATACAAAATCCCGGCCTTTGGATCTCTAGGAAGAGAGATCCATGTATAGATATTTGCAGGTGGCTGAGTCAGCTTCTGGGATTTTGATTAGTGTCATTTCTTTGATAGTTCTTAGTTCCACTTAGAGATTTCATGATCTCTTACTCATCCCTGGGTGAATTCACAGAGGCAAGTGTCAAAAATGGGCAGTTTTTAGAAGATTCTTTCAGTTTCCACCTAGCCAACTACCTCTATCATTTGTCTGCTCTTGCTCATCGCACCCTACAGAAGGGCTTTCTAGTATGCATCACACTTTTTGCACGTAGTAGGTGAGACGCATCGCACCCTTAGCACGGAGCAGTCTGTATGGTCTAGTTTTGACTATTTCTGAGTAGTTTTTTAGGGAGAACTTCTGGGAGATGATGTAATCAGCTGACCT
Source organism: Pinus taeda (assembly GCA_000404065.3). Taxonomy (NCBI): domain Eukaryota; kingdom Viridiplantae; phylum Streptophyta; class Pinopsida; order Pinales; family Pinaceae; genus Pinus; species Pinus taeda. Next base: position 207,340 of record APFE030540475.1, on the reverse strand, counting down.
TGTTCCTTTAGGGTATGAAACAACACTTTTAGGGCTTAGAATCCCTTGCTTTATGGGCATATGAGATTGGGGTTGCAGTGCCCAAATATGTCTATAACAAATATTTAGATGCAATTTCCATTTCTTCATTCCTCTACAGTCTCGATGCTCTTTGCGCTATTCCACACGGTGGTGTAGACATCTGAACCTAATATTCTCAAAACCTCTTTTCTACCATTAACTGTAGCCCCATCTCCTTTTATTCCCCACTTGGACGACCTATGGTGACTCAAGAATTTAATTAGAAAACAAAAATAGAGCAGTTTTGAATTCCTTCAGGAGAAGGCGTGTGTGTTATATTACACAAACATATTGAAATAGGTATACCATTCCTACTCACAACTAATGGATATAATTTTTTGGAAATATCAATATAATCGTTGGCCCTTCTTTATCCATACCAAGGAAACGAATAGAGAAACAACATCTAAAAGGAAAAAAACAAGAATGAAATAGTGCATACATTCAGCTAAACCATTATATAGAGTTAAAAATAATGATATGTAACCCATCCCATGAAAAGGAAAATGATATCTTTGATCCACTCAACAAACCAAGCTATCTAAATATTCAATAAGCTAAAACTATTAACCCTTAACATAAACCAAACTTACTATTATAGCGATTCAAGAAACATTTTATTACCCTTAACATAAACCAAACTTACTATTATAATAATTCAAGAAACATTGTCTTAATCAACAAAAAAATTAACAAAGGAAAAACATATTATTATGATGATTTAAGAAACCATGTGCAATAGACACGCCATGATTTTGCTAGTAAAGAGATTCTAAAAGGATTGTGGAACAATAAAGATTAGTGTGAAGGGCTTCTCAAAGGGATTCTCAATCATGTGGAGTCTAATTGAAGTAATTAAAATAAATTTCTTTCATATTTGTATTTCCCATCATAAACCTTGGAAGGTTACTATGAGATTCCATGAGGTTGAATTACACTTTTATCAAGGAATTTATTCATTAAAGACTATAAAAATTCCATTGTTGTGCTTCTTCCTAATAAATTAGTGTCAACGAAGGGTTCCTTTTAAACAAATACAACTAGTCATGGGTTTCCCATACTAATTTCCCAATCACCCATTTAAGCTTAGAGAAATAAAGAGTTACTAGGGCATCAATGAGAGATTGGTTTGTGATAGTACATTATTGAGCTTGGAAGTTGTACAATATTTGTATTCACCTAGTTCATGTGCCATGAAGCCTATCCTCAAGATCCTACAAGATTCTACAAGAAGAAATCATGCTAGAGGAAGATGGAATGAAAAGATACAATTATTCTAATGCTCGTGAATCATATAAAGATACCTTAACCTTATTTTACGACATATTATTGAGTGTCAAGAATCTACATTGGTTGGCAAGGAGCTAAGTGAGATCTATGTGTTTTTTTTACCATGATATGACGTATGACTACAATTTTTCAAGAGGGTGAGATTTTGCCTAAGGAGGAGAGTTATACGTCTTTATGTTAGGAGTATTGCTTGGAGAGTTGTGTAGCTAGGATGAGAAAAATCCTCTCAAGTAATGGAAACAAAATATATTAATAATATAATGTGAGAGATAGCATGATTAGTGTGTTAGTAAGCATCACAATGTTTTTTAAAAATATTAATGAAAAGTATAGAACAAGAAAAAGTATGTGAAGAAAGTATATATTTGTTAACCAATGGTAGGGGAATAGTCCTCTCTATGACATCGGGAATAAGTAACAAAGGGTGAGCTCATTCTCCTTCCATTAGAAGGGCCTTGTTGATCCTTCTAGCTTTGTGCATGTGTGTGTGTAAGAAATGCAAATGATTTTTAAAACAATGGATCTTATGAAAACATTTGCTAGCATGACAATGCCTATCTTCTCCAACTATTTTTTGAATGCATACCCATGACCTCGTTATATACAAATTATTTGTTATGACAAATGGTACAAGTCCCACACTAGTACAAAATAACCAATTAATTACTAAAAAAACAACTAAAATTTCCATAGAAATGACCATTTTTCAGTCGGTGACCAATAGTAGCTAATTTACATTTTCTTATAACACGACCAACTTTTAGTCATTTTTAGCTTAGTCATTAATTGGTTTCCTCAATTTTACCATCTAGTAGTATGTTCAGTCATAAATTTGGTCAGTAATTTTTCATTGGTTTAGTCATTAATTGTCGCAATTAATGACCAAATATACAACAAAATATATTACTATATGAATCCTCGAGAATACCAATTAATGATCAAATAAATATGACCAAAATGTTGGCTGTGTTATAAGATATGTAAATAAGCTACTAATAGTCATATATATGAAAATGTTAGTCATCATTTGAAACCAATTAATGACTAAATTTTAGTCATGTTATAAGATACTGTAAATTAGCTAGTAATAGTCACATATATGCAAAATTCAGTGACCATTTTAATAAAAAATTATCATTTGCAGTAGTCATTTATCTTTTTTTGGTATTTTCATATTCATTATATAAACGATTGGTTTAGTAGTTTCTATTCATTTCATTCATAATCATTATAAACAACTAATTCAATCATATATTCATTTTATTTGTGTTCATCATTAATTAATATAAACTACTAATATAGTAGTTTTAGATTGATTTTATGTGTTTATTATTAATCAACATAAATTAATTAGTATGATTTTGTGACTAAATTTAAAAAAAAATGTCATACAATGTGCATGTTTATCTAATATGATAACGCAAAGTTACATATGTTAATTATGAGACTAAATAACATCAAGTGAAAATAAAAATAATTTCAACCATATAAATTTTATTATATAAAATATCAAGTATTACAATATCAGTTTCCAACTTAATATCAGTTGAACTACAATTTACATATGAAATATTGTTTTATCATTTCAAAACATTATCACTGTGTTGCCAAAGCATTGCAAGTAAATTCACCAACTCTGAAGGCTTGGCCATCAGTTTCTATGAGTGTGTCTTATGCAAGATATTGGCTCTAAGGATTTCACTAGACATATTCTCTTCTCTCTCATTTTGCGTTTGTCACTCCAGTGTTATTGTTCTCCTCTTTCTTCAATTGCTGCTTCTTACCATCAATATTGAGTTCATTTCCTAAAAATGAAGAAGATACAATGCAAAGTATCAGACATGAAAGACGATGAATACTTGAATATAAAATAAAGTAGAATATAAATATTTATACAACACATACCTCAACATTCGATAGTGGACACTATGTTGTTAGGTGACATGTATAAACAAAACAAATAAAATGTCACCATAGAAAATAACACCTTAGGAACTTAGTATTCAACCTTCAATAAAACCTTAGGCACAATCATACCAACTAAGTTACATGTTAAAAATATCACGCAATAGATAACTTGTGAAAACAAATGGGAAAAAAAATTACTGTAAAAAATATCCTTATTGCTTGTTCTAAAAGAGTTATGCTCCTTAAATTTGGATATTATTTTTCCCACAGTAAAAGTTCCTCGCTATTATGACTTATGTTTTTAGGATCATGAAATTGATCCAACATTATATTGGATTGTGGAGACAAAATGATTCAAATTTCCAAGATGAGTACCTCACTTGGTTGAATGAAGGTGCTAGCTATGAGTAGTGTCAAAACCTTAGGGAAGGATAACACTAAGGCCTAAGAAAATATATGACCACTTTTCCACTGAAAGAAAATATTTCAATCCCACAATGGCCTCTAGGAGTACATTCCATTGGATGGATATCACACTCTGAGAGATGATTGTCTGATACAATGATAGGTGTACATATATTGTCACAATGCCCCTCATAATCGGACCCTATATTTTTGTCCAATAATATTAACCATATTATACTATTTAATTATAAATTATGACTATCAAATAATTATTAGTTTTAATAATTAGTCTGAAATTGCATTTTTATTATTTATGTATACATGAAAATATTTGCAAAAAAAGGTACTTTTGTGACTAGTTAATTTCGAGTGAATCTAAATACACAAGAAATTATGGTGTCTCGGTGTTTCTTTAGCATCATCCGCTCATTGTACCAATTTATCCCATGTCCTCTATTGATTTTCGTGAATTCCTCTTTGATGATGTCTGATGCCAATGTAGTGGACATTTATCCTCGATGTTTTTCTAAGCCAAAGGGAAGATACACAAGTAACAACCAAATCGTAGCCTCAAATATATTATTAGGGGCCAAAATATAGTAATTATCTGACAAACCAAGAAAAATTACACGTTAATCATCTTCCCTTTAATATTGATTAATAATTTCTTTACATGAACATGTAATACAAAAGTGTCAAGTAGGGTCATTTAAAGTTTTCCATCCATCAATATCACATTTGAGAGTGTTTAGTATTTAATACTTCCTATTACACACAAAGTAGATCACCAAATTCAAGGATAGCAATATAAACACAACAAAAATGAAATTAAAAGAAATGCTAGGAAGTCAAATGCAACTAATCTTGAGTCAAGAAAATACCAAGCCCTTCACATTAGCAATGCTTTCTTAGGCACTAAAGCAGAAAATCCTTCCATTGCATCATTTTCACATTTTCTTTAATTTATTTAATTGATAACATAAGTTTTAAAAAAAAAAATCATTGAAAAAGGTCTCAAAATCCTAACAAGTTGTTGAGTGATTGTTGTATCAATTAAACAGAAAGGGAGTCGTTCGATATGCTTTTATCTTGTGGAATATATTGAAAAATATGAACCTTTCTCATCCCTTACTCCTAATCAAATTGTAATCCGTGGGTTCCAATCAAGTAATAAATTTCCCTCCAAGATAGTTAAAGGATCGCTTTGGAGAAGGACTCCTAGAAGCACTGGGATAGTGGAAATGGAATTAACTAGGAGGACATTGAAGCACTTTCGTGGGTGCTCCAAAATATTTGAATGCAACTAAAAATGATTTTATACTTCCTCCACACGTTATAAAACATAATCCATTCAATTGCATCTCATTTATTTTCCACCTTTCTGTAATATGTAATTCTTTGAGCAAGAATAAATCATTCATAAATATTGTCATGAAAGAGGACTCTTCATAATCCTAATATGTTTGTCTCTAACAAAAAAACAATTTCATGTAGTCCTTAAATTTTACATGGTATATTTCAGTGATTAAAATGAGAACTTTATTCTTAATCTGATTAGAACAAAAATAAATTCAACCCTAACTAGTTGGGATCTAACAAATCAAGAATTCCATGTAGTAAAGTAAACTTACATGGTAGATCCCAATTATTTGCAATGACAACTTTATTCTTGATCTTATTACAACATAGATAAATTCAAGAGTACATGCATATTTTTGTATTGATCACATTCTGAGATTTCATAGAAATATAATGATACGATTTATGTGTAGGATTTGTCTCCATCACACAAACCTCTTTTCGTAATAAAATTATAAATCCCCCGTCTTCATTCATCATCACTAACATACAAATTATTTATAGTGGAATACTTTATCGTTGCTCCCTCAGTACAATGACATCCACTATCGTGGCATGGAAATGATTGGTATCATAAAATGGTGTAGTGCATCCTTCAATATATGTCACAAAACTCCTCTCACCTCACAGAATTCCTACCATCTACAACAATAAGAGTCCTCTCAAACTCCCTGGTCTCCATCTCATTCATCCTGAAATAAGTGGATATTTCCATGGGTGACAAAGTGTGCTTGGGGATTTAATAGAAGGAACTATCACTAAAAAAAAATACAATGCAGCATAATAGTTATCAACATGAGGAACGACCCTGCCAAGCTACTTCCTAACTACATAAAGGTACTCTCAAATTACCTCTTATAACAAACAAAATATAACATTAACTGCCTATAAAGTCTACCTATTCATGGTAGCAATGAAAACACTGTCAAAAACAACATCTACAACAACATTGGTCAATCTCTTCTTTTAGTCAAGGGCACATCCAACTTTTGAGAAGTATGAAGCAGGTTAGAGTCCACGTCATCCAGGCTCCTCTTCTTCTTCTACTCTCTCTGTTTAGCTTCGTAATAATAGGAAAGGTCTTGGAAATTGATGGGTGGGTAAAAGTTATCATACCATTTGGGTTCTTCCATTTTTAAACATTGTCTAGAAGCAATGAATCTAAATTGCAAAAGCCATCCAATTTCATTCTTTTTAGCTAAAATTAACCTAATTTTTGGAGAGTTGTAAGGTTTAATGGATCTAAGTATATTCTAGTTAAAATATAGTAGCACGGTTTAAAACTGTAGGCATTGAGATCCGAATCTAAGGATGAAACATAAAATATTTTATAATCATGATTACAAGAAATTTTAATTTCATGTAAAAAAGTTTGAGGAAGGTCTAGCATTTGCATCCTACAAAAGAAATTTCTTGCATCACTCAAGCCCTTTGAATTTGGGCATGGTAGAGTCCATTACACAAAAAATCAAACACTAAAAAAAGGTAAAGGGAAAAAATAAAATTTCATGCATTCTGACCTTAGAAAAGTTAGGAAGGAGCGAACTGATTTGTACAATAAGGAGATGAAAAATGCTTGCTTTTCCATTGTCCTTTGATGAATTGTTTGCCACAATCAAGATCTACATTATCATAATCATTAAACCTTTTTTACAATAAGGACATACAAAATGATTACTTGTGCATTGTCTTTTGATGAATTGTTGGTCGCAATCAATATATTCATTTTCATAATCATTAAACCTTAAAATATAGATAAAATTTATGCTTTGATCATATAAACCCTCGAAATTGTTTACCCATAAAAACAAAAATCATCCTTAGTAAAAAGGAAGAACTATCGATAGTCCAAACTCATACCCGTGTAAAAATTACCAAAATCTCAATGAAAAAGAAAAGAAATAGTTATAACGGAAAAAATAAAAGAAATATTTATAATATAAATAAAATATATAAATTGAAATTGGGTTAAATGATTTATTTTTAATAAGAATTTGTTATTTTTGAGTAAGATGCTAAGTTAAAAAGAAGAACAAGAAGTTAAAAATGATATTGGGATGAGTGTAAACATTTAAATATGACCTTAACTAATAGTAAATTGTTAAATTAATAAAAATATCAAAATTCAATTTGTTATACTTTGATTTTTTGATTAACTTGTGAATAGGATTTGTTACAATACCATGGGCCAATGCCATGACTTATCAATACCAAAAATCCAAAATACATAACTTATTTCACAACCAAAATATTTTATAACAATATGACAAGATTCTTAACCGTGAATATTCATCCCAGCATTACGGTAGATATTATTAACTTGTAAAATATAGCATTTGTTCAAATACCAGTGGTCAATACCATGGATTATCAATACCGCATGCCCAAAAGAAAAATTATTTCACAGTCAAAATATTTTATAACGATATGACAAGGTCATTCACCATGGGTATTCACCCTCACTTTACCACGGATATTAATTTGTAAATAGGCTTTGTTACAATACCATGGGCGCATTAAGGTAGATATTATTAACTTGTAAAAAATAGCATTTGTTCAAATACCATTGGTCAATACCATGGAGCCCAAAAGAAAAATTATTTCACAGTCAAAATATTTTATAACGATATGACAAGGTCATTCACCATGGGTATTCACCCTCACTTTACCACGGATATTAATTTGTAAATAGGCTTTGTTGGATTATCAATACCACATGCTAGAAAACCATACAAGATCGTTCACCATGGATCTTCACCCTCACTTTACCATGGATATTAATTTGTAAATACGCTTTGTTACAATACCATGGGCCAGTACCATGGATTATCAATACCACATGTCAGAAAACCATAACGTTTCATAGTAAAAATATTTTATTTTAATTCAAATTTACAACATTTTTTTAATTGAATCTAAAAGGGAAAATGTTAAACATTCTATCCACAGCACTACTAAAAATATTCCCATAGAAATTAAATTAAGATTTTAATTAAATTAAACTAAGATGGATCTATGCCGATTCTATATCTATATATTATATATATATATATATAATATATATATATATATATATATATATATATATATATATATATATATATATATATATTATATATATATATATATATATATATATATATATTATATATACAAAGAACCATAGATCAATATTAGAGAAGGATCCAAGGGATGAGAGCAAGCAAATTGACTAATTGTAATAGATTAAATATGGTGCATGACTTTTAAAGTTTTTCATTATTTTATTTTCTTTGACATGATTGATCCAAAATATAGGTTTAATATTTTACAACCAATTAAGTTTTTTTAATTTAAATAATTTCTTAAACACAATAACAATGTGATCAAATTTAAAGGAGAGTTGGAGAGGGGCTAGAGAGAGGGAGGGAGATAGTGAAAAAGTTGGAGCACAGAGAGAGTGAGAAAGAGAGAGTGATGGGGAGAGAGAGAGGGAGGTGGGAGAGAGGGAGTGAGAGGAAAGAAGAGAGAGTATAGAGAGAGATAAATGGAGTTGTAGTGGGGGAGAGAGGGAGGAAATAAAAAATACATAGAGAGATAGAGGTGGAGAGAGAGAGGAGTGAAAAGGGAGATATGAGAGAGTGTGAGGGAGAGAGAGGAGAGGAGGGAAGAGAAAGAAGAGGATACGATATAGATAGGGAGAGAATGAGAAGGGAGAGATATGGAGACATAGATATGGATAAGTACAGTGAGGGAGGGAGATAGTGATAGAGTTGGAAGGAAGAGAGAGAGAGAGAGAGGGAGAGTTATTTGGGGGGAGAGATAGAGGGAGGTGGGAGATAAGGGATAGAGAGGGAGGAAGATAGAGATGAGGAGAGAGAGATGGAATTGGGGGGGGTAGGAGAGGGAGGGAACAAGAAAAACACAGAGGGAGAAAGTTGGAGAGAGAGAGGGCGTGAAAATGGAGTCATTGAGAGAGATTGAGGGAGAGAGGAGAGAAGGGGAAGAGAGAGTTAGACAGAGAAGGGGAAGAGAGGGAGAGAGAGTGTGTGTATGTTTCGTGGGTGAGATAGAAAGAGGGAATAACAAAGAGACACAAATAAAAATATAGATATTATATAGTATTATATAACCAACCTAGATCCATATTAACCCGATAACTATCAACTTCCAAGAGAGATCCAATCTCTCAAGGTGCAAATATTTCCTCAAGTTTTGCACTAGAAAAAAAAAAGTTTACACCTCGAGAGATTGGACCCCTCTCGGCACTTGATAGATCCAAAGTTAAAATGGATCTAGGTTGGTTAATATGAAATTAAAGTAGTTTTTATATGATGTTATAGTGTTAAAAATTAAAATTTCCCTTCAAATTAATTTCAAATTGGAACTAGATGCAATTAGATTCAATGAGTAGATTTTTAAAAAATACATAAAATAATTTTTTTATTAAAAAATATTTTTTTTAAATTAAAAATTATTAGAGATAAATAATGCAAAGTGACGATGAAGAAATGGTTAAGAAAGGATAACCTTTCAAGCAATCTTTCACAACCTTTCAATTCCCTATCCCTTGTAGGTTTAGATTACTTAAAACAATTAAGATGACTAACATAAAAAACTGATTCATATTATTGTAGTACTTGTTAGGTAGTTGTATTTTTATTCTTAGAGTAAATTAGTCATTCATGTTAGTCATTCTTAGTTGTATTACTTCTTAGCTAGTCACATATTTTAACCCGGGACTAAATTAGTGATTTATGTTAGTCGTTTTTAGTTTGGTCACTAAAGATTGCTCATTTTTGGTAGTATTTCACTTGGAAAAGCTATGGTGACTAACTTTCTTAGTCACATAGTCACTAATTTCTCATTTTCTACTAGTGCCAATACCCATGCAATTTGAAAACAAAAAAAAATTAGCTAGCTTGAATGAACTCATGATTTATCGTGATTTTTGGTTTATAAAGGTGCATTGAACCAATGGTTTTCAAAACTCTCACTTGAACTCACATGGATGGCCTTTTCTCCAAAATATGAAGAGTTGCTTTTGTATGCTTTTACAAGTTTGTGTGACTATCAAAAGTTAGTTTGATAAAATTAGAAAGGTTTTATGAAGGGAACCTATGTAAGTATATAAAAATATTATGTTCCATAGTGAGAAATTCTTTTGTTTTGTGAGTTACACAATAGTCAATGGCACAACACTAACACATGCTTCTCAAAACAATCATTGTTTGCCGAGCTTAAATTAATAGGAGTGGACTATAGCTCAAATTATGATTCAAAACATGATGAAGGAAATAATATATTTGAAGCAAAAAATAATGCTACCATCACAACCACAACTATCCAACTAAATTAGTCATAGGATCTTGACAAGGGGAGCACCTCTCCCATCATAGATGTGTATCAAGGGGACCTAACTACATTTCATTCTTGATATTAGGAACTAGAATATTTTGATCTCCCTAAATGTTGTCAAGAGATTGAAGTTGACAATAGTACCAAAGTCGCAACCATATACCATTTCTTTGTTGAGCCTTATAGGAGATATCCATGTTAGTAAAAAATTCCACCATACTATGGCATCAATTCCTTCAATGATAAGGTATTGTGTTATGTTATTTAAGAAAAACCTTATATTTTGAAATATCATGTTGTTTATGAGTCTCATCCATGTAGTGTCATTGTTTCTTTTGTGGATCTATCTTATAAGATACTAGAGGTAGTTTCACTTACCACAATTTCATTATTCTTAGCAAAAAATTGTTAAAAGGTAATATCCTAGACTGGAAAGTTTGTCTTATTCATGGTTTAGTCAAAAGGTGAATGCAAGGTAACTATGACCACCACAACCTCAACATGGGCGCTATCTGTATAATAAAAATAGGTGGATATGATTTTAGAAGCATACGAAGATATCTTCACTTCACCTATGGGGGTGCCTCTTCACCATCAAGTCAAGCACTCAATCGATTTGTTACCTAGTGCTCCTTTACATCATGGCATAATACATAGATGCTCTCTCTTAGAGAATAAGGAAATAGAATGTTATTTTCATGATCTCATCCAAAGAAAAACACATTTGGTTGAGATACTCACCTTTCAAGAGCTCAATTATGTTGAAGTAGAAGAAGGATGAGTCATGGACTATATCTATGTTATAACCATAAAAAAAATAATAGTTAATAATTAAAATTGATCCCCTAAATTGACGGTCTTCTTGATCAAATTAAGGGTGTCAAGTTCTTTAGTAAGATTTATTTGAATTCATGCTACCACCAAGTTCCAATTGATTAGAAATGTGTGGAAGAGAACCTTAAAATATAAATAAGCCCTTTTTGGGTGGTTGGTAATGCCCTCTAGCTTGAATAATGCTCCAACAACATTCATGTGGACTGTCGATGATATCCTATAACATTCACAAACTCTTTTGTGGTTGTATATTTGAATGGCATTCTCATATTTAGTGTTCTTGAAGTTTCCAATGATGGGAAAAGTTCCATTAATGGGAAATGGTGTTGAAGGAACCTTCCTATCCTAATAATTATGTAATATGAACCAATGGTTTAAGATATGTAATGATTTAAAAGAGAGGAATGTTCCTATGCCAACTATAGATTTCCTTCTCACACAGTGTAATTCTTGTCTTGCTACTATATTCATTGACAGTATGCTCATTTCAGTTTGAGTGTCCAATGAGCAATGTTGAATAGAGACATGGCCTTAGAGATTGATATTCAAATGTATTTAGTATTATAGGAATTTACCATTGATATTGTTGAGTATGTATTACTATCACTATGTATGTATTCTTGATAATGTAAATTTGTGAGTGAATATGAAGAGGCACCATAGGTATGGTCTTGCCACAGGTGCAAACATTGTGATGTAAATACTTGAAGATGTTGTGATGTAAATTCTTGGAATATCTTGGCCCATGGCTTATGTAATCATTATAGTGGATGATATTAATCTTTCAATACTATTTGGACGATCATTAATTTTGTTTCAATATTCAAAAAGGAAAGATTCAGTCTTTTGTTTCAGATTATTGCATGGAATAGTAATAGTCAACGAGCTATGTATATAAAAGTATGTTCTTTTGGATGGAAAAAATAGTTGGTTAGCTTCTAAACTAAAAGATTTGTGGTTATATGTAGTTCCTAAATTTCATGGCAAAGAAAGAAAGAGATGGAAGCGAAAATGTGAAGAAAAATTGAGGAAGAGGAGGCCATGGAAAAGTACAGAACAAAGATAGAGAGATGAAGGTATTTAGTATTAAATATGAGATAAACCAGCATATTAAAACTTTCATATATCAATGGGTTGGTGTCTCCTTTGAGGTAGTAGCTTGAAAAAATAAAGGTTGGAGCCTATAAGTGGAAGTTGGTGCTTCCAGAAAGAAAAAAATAAAATAAAATATAATAATAATAATAAAAATAATAATAATTCAAGGTAGAATCCTCTTAAAGGAAGAAGGCTACATAAAATTTATCTAAGTGGCAATGGCTAATTTCGACAAGTTTTAGCTTGAAAAATAGAAAAGAGCTTGGAGCCTCCTATAGGTGGGTGCCTACAAAAGATGATGAAGAAAGGGAGTAGGTGCTTTCTTTATATCACAAACACAAATTCATGGTTTTTCTCTTTATGGGTTTCCACTTATATCTGGAATCAACACGCGTTTATTTGATTTGTTGGTTATTATGCTATGATTTAATGTTGTTTATAAGTTAAATCTTCTATTTATAAAATTTTTTTCTCATCTAGTAGTTCAAACAACTATTGAAAACAAAAGGAAAAAAAATAGATGGCCATGAATCTATTATACTGATTCACCACCCCCTTCTCAATATAGTCAAGTTTCCAACAATTGGCATTAGAGTAGGTTCCTTTAGGTGCAAGATAACTTCTGTAAGGTATATCTAATTGAATCATGGATCATCAAAGTGTGCATGTGCTTAGTACCTCAAAATTTTAGGAATGGATATGTCTGGAAGCTAGTATGTGATGTGTATAGTAATTGTTCCACCTCAAAGCAAGAAAAACAGTGGAATTCCCAGGATAAATGTATAATTTACAAAAAAATTTAAAATATCGATCTTGATATTATAATACATCTCAAATATGATAAAGATATATGGGACATGTCACATTTTTTGCATGAAAAAAGATACCAAAAATAGGAGTGGAGAAAAAGAGAAGAAAAATAAGAAGAAATCCTCTTCGAAAGAGACTATTCAATTGAATGAGAATTGATTTCGTTAGTGTGAGAGTACCTGATTGTCACGAGGAGAAGACATATGAAGACAAAGGTAAGTTAAACTCGGTTTGGATTGAAATAAAAAGGGTCTTAAAGGAAAGTAGAGACCAAAATAAAATTCTCTAGATACTTAAATATAGAGAGCATTATTTTAAGAACAAATCCTTCAAGAGATGAGTTAAGAAAATCTACAAGGATCCAAAGGATGTCCTTTTCTACCCTAATGAATAGTGAATGTTACTTATGTAATAATTTTGGACACATTGCAGTAGACTATAAGAGAAATCAAATCAAGTTTCATTAGAAAAATATGTAGTAAAGATGTAAGATTAATTAAGGAAGCAATCAAAGAAGACATTTCTCTATGAGAAGATCTTCAACCACCACGTACACAAGTTATTTCTATGTCTAATGTTTTTCGTGTAAATTTTTTGGCCATAGGGCTTTTGATTACAAATGCTATGAAAAGAAGAGTAGGAGTGTATCGTATGTAAAGGAAACTTCCTATGTGGATAATAACATGGGAAGGCATAAGTTCTTTCCTCCCTTTCTAGGTCACATTAGATGTTGGAGATGTGGCAATATTGGTCGCATGGCCAAATAATGCAAGTTTGCCAGTTTCTTTATACAAACCAGACAAATGGGGGAGAAAAATCAAAGAAGATTATACAAGAAAAGAGAAGGAGATGCATATATCAAAAGGAAACACAACAAAAATTGGAAAAATAAGAAAGAGTATCAAGTGACTCCAATGAAAAATTGATGTCAGAAACCCCTGAGAGGAAGCTGCTCAAGGAAACAAAGAAAAATTTAGACAATGTTTTTTATTAGAATAATAATCATGAACAGTGAAGAATCTCATGGGAAGAGTAGCCCAATAGCTTTCCTTTAAGACATTGTATCCAAGTATATGATTTTACGATTCATGTATCTTGTGTAAAGTATCATGAATTTAGTTTTTATGTTTGTAGAAATGATGGACATGAGGCAAGGATTGTGTATAGGATCAAGAATTAGAATGAGAGGATTATGATGTAAAGATATATTCAATTGATGATGAGAAATCTATGAACTACCATTTCAAGTTGTGAAGGGAAGACTTGACAGGAGTTGAAAGCTTCAGAACCTTACAACATCACCTGCACAAATGGAGAGGTTATTGGACATCACGCTAAAGAAAACATAAGAGAAATATAGGAGATTATGAAGTACATTACATGCAAGAAGTTGAAAGTTTTGGATTTTTCAAAGTGATTATTGCAGATGATGAGAAGTGTGTTACTCCAAGTGACATGGACCCTAAACAATTTCATGATAGGAGATTCTCTAAAGATGAGGAAAAAGCGGTGTCTGAGATTACATCTAGGAATATGGCTTTGAAGAAGACAAAGGCTTGCATATGATCTTAAATTGCATGAAAATTAAAAAGGTTTGAAATTTTCGGAACCAAATAGTGACCTCTTCACTCTAAAGACTTGTTCTGAGTATTCATTATTGAATGCATGCACTGTATGAAAGATATGGAAAACCTAGCTGGATAGAAGATGAAATCGATGCACTTAAATGGCTGTAAGCTGAGCATGGTAATAAATGGAATAAAATAGAGAAAATTATTGGGAAAAGAATCGGTGCCCAATATGGATACACCACCCTTCATGGAGAAGAGTGGTATTGAAAGTAATCCATTTATTGTAAATGTAGTTCAATTCAAATACATGATATTTGTGGCTATTACGCTAAAACAAAAAGTGAAAAATAAATTCAATTTAACATAAAACTTGCTTCTCATTAGTGTTCAAAACAAAACAAAAACATAAATTAAGAGCTAAAATTTAGCCTAATACATTGTTATGTTGAATCAAAAAATTATGATGGTAACTCTAGCTAGTGACTCTTAACCATAGAGCAAAAATCTTAAATACACACTGAATTTAATATTCTAAGAATGAAAATGTGTAGAGAGTTTTGAATCTAATTTTCTTTGGGAAAAGGAGAAATTTTCCAGAGATTTTGGGTTCTATTTTTATTTTTCATGGAAACATGGAAGTTGCAACAATATACAACTCCACCACCAATGGATCCTCTATGAAATCTGGGGCTAAACTGTAGATGCTACTACCACTAAATGGGTTGATATTCTATATGCTTATGCAGTGTATTGGAGCTCCAAGAAGGATAAGAGACCTAAGATAAATAAGATAGCACAAGGAGAAACAAGGAAGATGAATGATTAAGCAAAAGATTCAATGCAAAAGAATAAGAGGCGAAAATTGAATTGACTAGAAAAATCATTCATGAAAGAATTAGTTGTGAGATGATCTAATGCTTTCTGGCAATGAACCTACAAATCTAATAATATGGCGCACTAATCAATATAAGATCATGGAAGCATGAATTTCATAAACTATAGAGGACCGAAAGGTATGAAAACCTAAGAAAACGTTACATAGTATGCATCGATTGCAAACCATATGTCAAAATGCTTGTCATATATCAAGATTGTGTAACCGAGAATTATGTGTTACTAGTGGTCATAAAAAAGCCAAATATTATTCTTGATATAGACTTCAGACCAATGTGGAAGGTTACACAATCTTCTTGGAGACCAAACATTACATTATCAACAAATGAAAAAATGATGCTAGTGAATGCCATATCTGTTATAAAGCCAAAACAATTACCAAAGAGGATCTTAAAATGTAATACATTACATATGCATTACTTTGGTCTACCGGTATGAACATTGGAATATACGAATAGTCTCGTGGACACTATTACATATGTAGTGGAAGTGTTATGAGTTAGAAATGTACGTATTATGTGTTGTGTTTGAAGAGGTTTCTGACAAAGTACTTATTTGGATGCCAAGTCACCTAAGGTGCTAGATATGAATAGAAAATGGTGTGAGATAAAAATGCAATGTATGCCAGCAACGAGACCTGCGAAGTCATCATAACATATGGAATCAAGATAGAGGATGTGGGAATTCCAAAGGACAACAAAATTTGTCAAGATATAGAATCAAAATAAGTAGTTATTCATTGGCTCATTATGCATGTCATGTCAATATACATGTTTTGATCAGTAAAATAAGTTTGGTGGGAACATGGAGAAAATTAACACACAATGTTAATATGCTTCTTGTAGTTGATCAATATTTTCATAAACATAGTAACTTTGCAGGGACACTCAAAATCTAACACCTCAACATCATGAAAGTTGGATTAGTGAAAGAATAAATGCCTTATATGTATTATTTCATTTTCATGTGGGATTGCAATATATATATAAGACACTACAAAATAGAGATAAAATCAATGAGGCCTTTGTGCACAAAAGAGCTCGTCATCACATAATACAATACTGCAATAAGTTTCTAGGATTTTGTTGGCACTTTTCTTTTCACAAAGTTAGAATTTGAACCTATTTTCAACCTTGAGAAACCACAATAGTGGTCAAATCTCCACAATCCCATGCTAATAGCCTCATCTCACAGTCTATTCCACATGCCTATTTAATGCCCATGGAAATGTTATCATTTTGAAATGCTAACATAAGCACCATTCTTATTTCAATGCCTAACTAAGCTTACATATTTTTTAATGGTTATAAATTTAATATGGTTCCTCAAGTTTGATTATGTTGATTATGAGTCTGCATCTTTATTTGGATTATAGATTCTAATCAAACCTAGTCAAAGAATACAATTCTCTTTTATACATCGAATTGTTATGCAACCAGCTCACAGAAAATATAGATCAATGAAAATAACAATAAAAATGTAAGGGCACAACAATAACAATAGTGGGCTTCTATGGGGAACAAAAATAACAATATGGGGGCGACATGGGAAAAACAATAATAATAAAGGGGACACATTAGTATTATAGGGACCTAACATGCCCCTCTCCTTCAAAAAAGTGTTGTCCTCAACACTTGAGTAGTTTTGGATGCTTCTATATAAATTTCTCATCCTCCCATGTGGAATCTTCAGTGGGTAAGCTCTTCCACTTAATGAGATACTCTGCAATTGATCGATTTTTTAGTTGTCGGGTTCCTGTTTCTGTGAATACTTTAGGGTCAAATATGATTTTCCTTATTCGTCAATTCTGGCAACACTGTTTGAATTTGAATCTTGTCACCAATAACCTTCTTGGGAAGATGCAGGAAACTCCAATTTGTATGCCATAGTACCAATATTTTGCAACACCTTGTAAGGACCATAGTACTTGGGTGATAATTTATTATCCTTCTTAGCTTGCTTGAGAGACGTTTGTTTATATGGTTGTAGCCATAAAAATAGCCAATCACCTACATCAAAACATCTTTCACTCCACTGTTACTCTGAAGTATAATTGCATTTACCTCTGTTGGTTTCTCCTGTGCTTGTATGATTTTGTCATTGTCTGCCTTACAACTCCTAATTTCTTCCTTTAATATTCTCAGTGTATCTTCCAAATCAGAAGAATTCCCAACACCATGTTTCTCACGTGATCCATATGGAGAGTCTTTGTAGTCTACATCCTCGCTAGCCATTTTGATATTCTTCCTGCAAGGTATGTCATGTCAGCTAAACCAAATCATAGTAAACCAACATACCTTAGTAGAGTTTTTGGAGGATACCTCATCTGCGAGATCAAAAAATCAGCATGATACATGTATAACATAATCATGACATCATATAGAAAAATAAAAAATAAGCATATAACCATGTACCCATCATTCTAGCTAGAGTCCAGTCATCAATGCATGACCATGTCAACTATACATACCATAACCTCATGCATGAAAACAACCACTACATCACTATACACTTGACCACATGTGAACATTTACATGCATAAGGAATGCATAATTAACCACACACTCAACCACAAAAACACAATCTACTTCTCATGGCGACATCACTACAAACATGAACCATACCATACAAATGCAACAAAAACATGGTCCTACAACACAAGGGACACACATGCAACTAACATGAATGCATGACCAACACACATCCCATCCAGTCCGAGGGGTGAATCATGATCTGATACCACTCTATAACACCCTCCTCCCACATATATCCAAGTAATGGTCACCCGGGGTAAACATGTGACGAGAAGTTACTATGATATTATTCAACCTCCTAACTCATGTTAAGGAAGTGAAACCAATGGAAACACACCATACATACCTTCAAAATTAGCTACAAGACCCTAAAGAACCATCCCAACATTTCTGGTAACTAACCCTTGGGTCCCACTAAGGTTTTTGACCTCTTGACCTCTAGACGCTCCCATGCTATGGGCATGACAACGTCAAGGAGGCTCTAGATGATCTCATGACAAGGCTTTCCAGTGTATTAGGACTATTTTCCCAGTGTTGTGCCAGCGACCCCAATATTTGAGCCACATTTTCAAGCCTAGAGCCCGAGTCACTGCCAAGAATTGAATGACACCTTCAGAACATAAAGATAACAATGAAACAATGATGAAATTGCAAATACTGGAACAAGCCCTTGACTAGCCCGCTACTAGACATGGCAAATATTTCATCAAACATATCAAAAATATATAATCTACAGGTGTTAACAACATATCTAAGAATAGGGGGTCTCATACTCATATGAAAATCACTAAGAAGCATTGATGCCTTAACACATTAGCTGTAGTTTCATCCATTAGGTCATAGATACATTGTTCATTCATTTACAAGTTAAAACATGATAAGAGCCATACATAGCTACTGTCATAAAACATTTACAAGGCATAATAGAAACAAAAATACAAATATAATGACAACCATATGATCCACATATAAACCAATATAATACTCATAGAAATAGAAGTAGAAATAACCTCATCTTGATGATACAAAATCCAAACCTGGGATGGGACTACCATGTTCCGTCCGACCATAGAATGGCTGAGTTAAATCTCTCTTCAACCATTCACCCTCATGTCATATTCCAAGCATGAATTTGGGATCTCATAGAACACATTAATCCAAAACCATCTAGGGATTTCAGATTCCAACCACCTCAACCCATCAAGCAATGATTCCACCTCATTTTCAGACATCACAAGAACATCATCAAATTGGTTTCTACCCAAGCCTTCCAGGGATCTAGAGTGTTTATTCCAACCAAGGCTTCTAGGACTAGTAACTAAACCCACAACTTATCCAGGATTCTAAAGTGTTTGTCCAACTAGGGCTTCCAAGACGAGCAACTCAACCCACCATGGGCTTCTAGAGCATTTTTCCAACCAAGGATTATAGGACTAGTAACTCAACCCAAGATGATACAGGGCTTCTAGAGCATTTGTCCAACCATGGCTTTCAAGAACTAGTAACTCAATCCAATCTAAAGGAAACATTAGAACCAACCATAAAAACAAGGAAATAAAACCACAACAACATGGCTATCCAAGAATGGCAAGGCTAGGAAAATCCATTATCCATCCAGGCAATTATCCATGCCAGTGATAGATCATGACCAATAAACCACATGCATATGCCATGCATGCCACACACAACTAGTGGGGAAAACATACATGCAACTTGGTACCTGCAAAAAAAACCCATTGTATCTATTGATTCTGATGTCCTCTTGTGCTTTCTTTCTCTTCCTATGTCTTCTTGCTCTAAAACTCCAAGTATGCCATGCCCTCCAAGAGTGCTCCAAGAAAACTCTAAATGCCCAAGAATGAGAGCGAGAGAATAGAGAGAGAGCTCCAAAACTGAACTAACAAAAGTATGTGAATTTATCCTTATAAGAATTTTTATTAATGAGTCCTCTAGTTTCTTTATTTTCCATTATTTTCCTCCACACATGAAACATGTGACCTTTCACCTCCTTTTTCTCCTACTTTCCATTATTTTCATAAATAAATGTGCCAAAAATGCATTTTTACTTTCCAAAGCCTTAGCCATTACCTTTTCCAATTTCCTTAGCCATTAATCAACCACAAGAGATCCCCATCACTATGCTTTTTGCCAACATTCAACTTGGAATAAGTGTCCCCTCAACCATGGTTATTATTTTTCTTTTATTATCTTTTATTACAAGGAATTTTCACCAAGGTTGTTACACACAAACTCTCTTATATGCCTCCCATGAGGTAGCACTGAATGTATCTCCGTCACCAACCCCACAGGGGGCAATCATGTCATAAAATATTTGTCTTGGGTCATGATCTCGATCTTGTGCCCCTAATTACAAAGGCCTCCTGATCTGGGTCCGAGTAGCTCACAATCCTCAGCAACAAAGGCTCATTAGACCTCATTAATGGGTTCTGTAAGAACTTCAGCGCCCCATACTATGTCAAATCCCCTCTAACTACTTCTTTCCCCTGAATCTCAGCACAAATATTTTCCAAATCTCTTTCTCACCATGACACATTTAGCTCTACCATACCTACAGCATACCATTATGTTTTGTCAATTCAGAGTCAAAGGCACATATCATTATATACAAGCTTCCCCTCAACAGAGACCCCCATCTTGCTTTTCCTCTCAGTCCATGAGGCGGTTTTTTCCGTCAAAATTGCGCTAGATGAATTTATTAGCCTGCCTATTCATTCCAAAACACAAAACACGACCAATAAACTTCCTTCCAACCATGAGGAAGAGCAAGGGTTTCCCCTAGTGAGATAAATCCCTAATATGAAAATATAATCCACTAAAATTGATGAGTAAGGTTAGGCCACCTACCTCCAACTTGCAGATAATATTACCAATGGTCAGTTTTATGCTACAATTTATGCAAGATTTAGGGCCTTATCCTCCTCTCCAAATTATCCAACATCTAATTATGCAAATAGATTGGATTTGGGGGAAAGAATCCCTTTTATAGGAAAAATCATAGTTTGTCTGTATCCCATTACGACCAAACTGTATCTTGGTTTGATGGTCCATCAACACCATTAGAAATCTCTCACCATGCTCTATAATGGGTCTCCCTTTGTTTTTGGTAATGTGGCACTTCACAAGGAAGCCATGTTTTCCATGAGATCTCAATTTACCACCTATTAAGATCGAACTTCTTTATTTGAGCAACCTATACACTTGCACCACTTTACCCGTGCATTGCTTGACTCACATGTCGATTTTCACCATGGGTAACAATAATTCACTCATGTTTTTATGGTCCCCTCCGGGCCTCCCCCATGTGGCAGCATCATCGAGTCACCCTTGTTAAGAGAATTTGAGACGAGTCACCCCCGCATTCATGGAGTCTGTTTCGAGCCCCATTGAGTCATCGTTATAGAATCCCATTTGTATTTGCATCTCATTCATCTTATTTTCCTCATTTTGGCCTCTAGCTATACTGTTTCATCTCTGAAAGGCCTTCGTCTAAGTAATTGACCATCCCCTCAGGGATCAAGTCAGTTGTTTCTAGGTCAACAAGGCATATTATGCTCTAATAAGGGAATTCTTGAGCCCACCACTCATATTGTTTCATTCCATCATCATCTCTACTACAAGTCCATCAGTCACTCTACTATGATCCCTCGTGCCTTTATTGAGGACTCATCATTGCCTCAACTATGGCAGGCCTTCTTCTGTCAACTTCAGCACATTCATTTGAGAAGTGTGGTCAAGAGGGTTGTGTACCTTGGTTCTATATTTTGTCAATGTTCGATGCCTCAGATAAAGAAAAGGGACTCATAATTTCCCTTTGGCTTAGTTGTTTCTCACATGCTCGACTCCAACTCATTATCACATGATTGAGAATAGTACACTTGATGGTTCAGTGATCCAGACAATTACCCCAGTGACTTTGAGGTGTGTGTGAGATGTTCCAGACCTCATGAGAGAGTGGCCCTTCAAGTAGCCCCCCCACATTCCCAGATGTCCTTAGATGTTGATCCAACCTTAGATGCAGTCTTACATATGTGATGGGTTCAGTTTTAGCTGTTTTTTGGGCCCACACCCTGCATGTCTCCTTCATATAATACATTCATATCTTGAGAGCCCTTTCCTATTAAAAATGGCTTATTTTATCACGATGCCCCCTCACCATGTCATCTTGAGGGGAACTATGTCTCATGTACTTAGATGTTATTGTATTAAATCCTAACCTATGCCTTTTGAGGTACATTATGTATATGGGATTCACTGTATTATTTTCTGGCCCACTGTTGCCAGCATATCATGTATTATGTACTTTGTAGATCTATCCCACATTTTTGGGTTCACCATTATTCTTTGTAGTTAGTTATCTCAGGCGGTATGGGTATGCCTCCCCTACCTCATTCGAGATCATGTACTCCAACATAAAAGGAGACTTCTATCAGTTTAGTAGGTCTTTCCCATCCATTTTTGTCCTTCCTTGCATTGCGTTAGTTGTATCTCTCTCTCTCTCTCTCTCTCTCTCTCTCTTTGACTCCCTTTTGGTGTCTCATGGAATTGTAACCTACAATGTATTTCGGCCATTCAATTTTCACCTAACACTCATACATTGGGGGGAAATATGTTATCACCAAAAAGTTATGACCTAGTCATTTCTAACTACGTGAATTGAAATACACCATGTAGGATTAATTTTACCATAGTAAAATCACTTCAACCATGGGAAATAATTTAGTAAGCCATTTTTATTAAATTATTTATTTAATTTTCTTTAGGAATAATTATTAAATCATTGTTTGATAATTATTCCTTGTCACATTTGACTAAATGAACTAAGAATAATTAAATAAATCACTATTTATTTATTATTCCTTAATTCTATTATTGGAATAATTGTTAAATCACTACTTAATCATTATTTCAATTTCACACCATTCTTAATCCTTGCGAAATAATTAGTAAATCATTATATCTGTTAATTATTTCTAAATAAAGATATTTCACCATTTTGAATATATTTTCCCTCCCCAAAAAATATAATAAAGTATTCCTAATGGTTATATCTTGATTTAGTCAATATTATTTTATTATTTTCCATTTTCGAGATTAACCCAATACTTTGTTATAAATAAGAGGGTTTTCCATTCATTCTTCACAATGATTATCATCATCATCACCACTATCACCTTCTTGCATTTGACATCCGAATTAAGTTCTACACATTTTTTTGGTTTTTTCATATATTGAGAGAGAGCATCAATTACTAAAGCATCAAGGACATCAAAGGACCCATCCCATGGAAGGGGATTTGTAGAAAAATTTTGTACATCTCCTTCACTAAGTGTTATCCATAAATATTACTAATCATTTAAGATTCTTTTCATATTGGGTTATTACATTGGATATCTATTGGTGTTTGTTGTTTTGGATCACATATATCTTTTTGTTGTAGGTTTTTTTTGTTTATTATTGTAAATCTGTAGCATAAGCAGCCACAAGTTGTTGTTAGGGCCACTTGTCGCCAATGACTTAAGTGAGACGTTTTTGGTACACCTTCCAAGAAATTTGATACTAACATTAACTCTATGGAGAAATATATCTCGCTTTTTAGTGGCAAACCTAGAATGTCATCTGGACACACATCTACGTAGTTTCGAATGAACTCTAGTTCATCCATAGATTTACCCGGTTTGTTTATTAATTGATCCTCAAATTGTATGGAAAAAATTTGACACCCTTTTCTTATAGCTCGTTTTAACTGTAATGTTGTTATCTATTGTACAAAAAGAGGCCTAGGTATACCTTTGATGACTTGTACTTCTCCACTTTCTAATCTACATGTAATATTTGTATCTAAATCATCAACAATTGCCTGATGGCCCTTTTATCAATCCATCCTTATCAACATGTCATAGGAGATCATGGGTAATATGTTTAGATTTACAGTGGTGTAAATTTCATTCATGATCATTGAACAAGTCCTTACCCAGTTTTTCACTTCCTTTTTGTTCATGTGGCTAGATGAACTAAACACAAGTTTCTGTATTTTTCAAATTTAAGCTTGCATTTTTCTACTACTTGTGGGATAACATAAATTAGACTATTGTAAAGTTATATAAATATAGAAATAACAATGTAAACTTTGAAATAAGAAATATAAACTCAAAATGGGAACTCTCGCAAAAAAAGCCCGAAAAAAAAATGAAAACAGTGCTAAAAACAAAAAGCGTGTATACTGGAACAATGGTTTTTTTTAGGCTCAATTTTTAACATGCTTTAAAAATGATAGTGAAAACGATTTTTTCGTGCAAAATTGTGCAAAAAACACCCTGAAAACAAAAAGTGTTGATACTGGAATGGCGGTTTTTTTTAGGGTCAATTTTCAACATTTTTAAAAAATGTCAGTAAAATCGAATTTTTTTGTGCAAAAAGACAGTTGTTTTTGACGAAAAAAGACACTAATGTTTTTGGTAGAATAAAATTTTTATTTCCTAAGTATAAATTCAACATATTTTAGTAATGTCGATAAAGATAAAATAATTGGATCTGAAACACATTAAAATTCTATTAGTTTTCATCCATGTTGTTAAACATATAATAACATCACATTGAGGATCGCTAAAATTATAATTGTTTTCAACCATAAAATTAAAAACCATGACATTATGAACAAATTACATTACTAAATTAGTCAAAATGTCATTATTTGTACATTGAATGAAACATACATTATATCTCTAATTAATTGTTGCATTGTAGATATTCTAAACAATAAAATCCATCATAATTAAACATAATCCAACAACATAAAAATGAGTCATAACTTCTGATTTAACACCATATGGAAATCAAAATTTTTATTTCAAGATACGATGCAAACATCAATTATATGAACTGTCTTAGACAATTATTCAAAATGACTCATATTTTCTTGCACACCATCATAATTCACATCTTCAGATGAATGACTGGATGCAGACGAAGATGTTCCATATTCTTCTCTTTCATCAACTAGTGCCCCATCTGAATCTACATGCATGCCCACCATTTCAGGTTTCAAAATTCTTCTAGATCTATGACGGGTTTCAACAGACTCCCATCTTAGCATTGTTCCTTCTTGTAACAACATTTTCAGAATTTCTATCATCTTGAAGTGAAGAGTTACTCTCTTAGTTAAATTGAAGTCATAAACAAGTATGTCAACATCCTCCAATTTTAAGAGGTATGTGCAGCGACGATTTATATTTGTACCCTGTCTTTTTCTCTTCCCACCAGTTTTTTTATCATCTACCATCTCTGGCTTATACACACCATTGAATGGGTGTGTATTTGTGGCATACCAATGTACTTCAACACCTGCAACATCTTCATTTTCTATAAAGACCTTTATAACCTTAGCAACCCAGAATGGATAGCCATTGGTATCTCCATCTGCTAGCACTGCAATCATGCAACCCTCTTTAATACCCTGTACTGAACCCCTGTAAAGGTCTTCCATGGCTTCACGTTGGAACCAACATACATCTCTCTTTCCTCTGCCTGAGAAGAATTAATAAAACCTTAAGATTGTTGATGTTCAAGAATGTTTCTTTCCTCATGTTCATTGGACACATTTTGTGGCCAAATAAATGGATTTTTCAAAGGTATATCTTGATTTTTTGTTCTTGAATGGATATCACTTTGATTATTGAAAAATGACTCCCACCAAACTATACCAGGAATGTCAGAGTACTCATATGTATATCTAATACATTTTTTTAATTTCTTCTAGGCAATGAAAAATAATTTATATATATTCTATCTGTTTGCATTATGAACTTCACCAACTGATTATAATAACAATATTTTTGATGCAAACATTGGATGATTTGAAATGAACTTAAAAAATTCCAAACCTAATGACGGTGCCCATTCTGCAGTAGTTGAATACTTCTTGCCCCATATTAGTGTTTTCCCATCAATTTTTTTGATACGAAATTGATGTTGGAAGATAATGTCATTTAGTTGTTCAATGCATTTCTCCTCACCATGCGATCCCAGAATAAACCTCTGCATGTCAACAGTTTCTTCCAACATATCAAAAGTAGGCTTTGGCATGTATGATTTCTTAATACATTCAATTAATGATGACAAGCTCCCAACTTCCTTCCTCCTCAATA
Organism: Pinus taeda; assembly: GCA_000404065.3. Lineage (NCBI taxonomy): Eukaryota > Viridiplantae > Streptophyta > Pinopsida > Pinales > Pinaceae > Pinus > Pinus taeda. The sequence goes on along the minus strand of APFE030540475.1, from coordinate 181,078 downwards.
TGACTGAAAAACAACTGAACATCTGATCGATATGGTCACGAGTGTGCTCAACAAGAAGGAAACCAACCTTTACCTTCTGAAAAATTCTCAATTCAAAAAGCATGTTTAGATATCCAAAAACAACCTACTTTTTGTTTTCAGAACAAGTGTTATCCAATTGTAGATACAAAACTTTAGGAAGATTACCAGAACAATGAGAAAGCACATCATGAATTATGGTTATTGTTAGATTTGCATCATTATGAATATTTCGAGCTGTGACGTACACCCTTGGAAACATTTTTCCATTGAAGACTATACAATGGACCAAGTGATACTGAATAAAATTTTCTTCCTATACATTTTTGGGTTTGTGAACAAAATGTGGTAAAGGTGTTTTCTTCTGGTCCATACCAGCAATTATCAAACCAAAATATTTATTTGTATTATCATAACACTTCTTTTGATGCTTGTAAAACTTTTTCCTTTCACTTGTTTGTTGTTTGTGATGCTCCTGAAGTTCTTTGATAATGGAATATACACAACATAAAAGAAAGTCATTAAGAAATACGTTTTCATAGTTGATGACTATACAATTTTAAAAGCTAAAGTTATGAATGCTTACCTCTTTCTGACCCTTCACATTTATCCAGTTTTTATTTAAGAGAAGCACATGTATCACAAATCCCCATCCTTTTATTATTAGGAATATAGGCATTGTTGAATTCTTTCTTCCATACCTTCATAAAATATTAATATGTAATAAATTGACCATGTCGCTCAGAACCTTCTGCATATTATTTGTACAAGTTGTAGATTTATCATCTTGAAAAATTATCTAGAATATGTATTGTCTCTCTATTTGGAATACACTCTCCATCCTTTGAAAATAAATCTTTCATCCATGACATTGTAGTATTTGATAATGGCCCAAACTTTCGTTTATGACATACTCTGAATAAAATGTGGAATCCTTTTCCAAATTTTCTTGGATTCTTGAGAGATGAAAATTACCCATCAAATGAAACATTTTGAAAGCATTTCTACTAATAAATAAAGACCCAATATGATAATAATAATATGAAAATGTATATTTCATGCACCTAACTAAATATGAATTTTGTATGCGTTTATTGATTGACAAATATCTCCTCCTTTTCTCTAATGCAAATTTGAAATGCATATGTTTCAAGCAATATTTTTGACAACATTCACTTGAAATGAGAGCACTAATATAACTTCTTCTCATTAGATATTCTTCTCTACCCCTTGTATAACTAGAACATCTTTGATTGATGCGAAAAGTTCTACTCCTACTCGTCGATACAATATTTCCTGGAAACATCTCAATCATTAGATCATCATTTGTATAAGTATTTTAATCATCATTCTGAGGAATTTTATCCTCACTATGATCAACTGTGCTTTTGAAATACTGACTTGGAGGATATTCTTCATCTTCCCCTTCTTCAGTGCTATTATCATAGTCCTTAGAATTAGGACTAAATGAAAAATTGACTCGATTCTTATTGGATATTCTTCCTCATGTGCATTGTCAATGCTACTCTCATAGTCCATAGAATTAGGACTACATCAAAAATGTGACTTTTTACTTATTGAAAATTCTACATCATATTCTTTGTCACTACTACTATCATAGTCCTTAGGATTGGGACTAAGTGATTCATCTTGTCCTTCATCACTACTGCTCTCATAGTCATTAGGATTAGCATTAAGTGGAAACTACCACTTTTTATTTATTTTAAAATCTTCATCATGTTCTTCATCACTACTGTTCTCATAGTGCATAGGATTAGGACTAAGTGGACACCGTGAAACTCTATTCATTTGAAATTCTTCATCATGTTCTTCATCATTGTTGTTTTTATAGTCCATAGGATTAGGACTCACTAGACACTGTGACAATCTATTCATTTGAAATTCTTCATCATGCTCTTCATCATTGTTGCTCTCATAGTCCATAGGATTAGGACTAAGTGAGCACCATGACACTTCATTCTTTTAAAATTATTCATCGTGTCTTCATCACTGGTTCTTTCATAGTCCATAGGATTAGGACTAAGTGGACACTGTGACACTCTATTCAGTTGAAATTATTCATCATGCTCTTCATCACTATTTCTGTCATAGTCCATAGGATTAGGAATAGGTGGACACCATGACATATCATTCTTTTGAAACTCATCATCATGCTCTTCGTCATTGTTGCTCTCATATTCCATAGCATTATGACTAAGTGGACATTGTGACACTCCATTCTTTTGAAATTCATCATAATTTTCTTCATCACTATTGATCTCGTATTCCATAGGATTAGGACTAAGTGGACACCGTGACACTCCACTCTTTTGAAATTCATCATCATTCTCTTCATCACTGCTTCTCTCAAAGTCCATAGGATTAGGACTAAGTGGACACTGTGACACTCCATTCTTTTGAAATTCTTCGTCGTGCTCTTCATCACTGTTGCTCTCATAATCCATAGGATTGGGACTAAGTGGAAATCATGGCTCTTTATCTATTTGAAATTCTTCATCCCATCTTTCATCATTGATGCTCTCATATTCCTTAGGATTAGGACTAAGTGGAAGAATTGATTCTCTATTCATAGTGGAAGAATTTCTATTATATTCATCAATATTAATAGAGTTCTTATGCGATGAAGATGTTGATGCTTCACAAAGTGAAGCTTCACTATCAGAAAAATCCATGCCTCTCAGATAAAAGAGTTTGAATGATACAAATGCAGACTCTCCTAATGATAATATATAGCTTAAAGAATGAAAATTTCTCTCCAAAAATTTTCGCCAGAATTTTTCCCTCCAAAAATTTTGTTTCACGTATTTCCCTCCATTATTTTTTTTTACAAATTATTGAAAAATTCTAACGAAATAATTTTTATGAAATAAATCTTTAAAATTAAAATTGTAAACTAAATCTTTTACCTAAATTAATTTATTACTTAAACTATATAATATTTACTAAACAATTGAAAGTTTTCTTTAATTTTTATTATACTTTCTAAAACAAGTTAATCCCACATTCATCGTACTGTAAAACAATTATGTAATGTTCGCTTTATCATAGTTTCCTATATTTCCATAACAAAATTAACATGTTAAAATTTATGAAAAGAAATTAATCCCACATTAACTGTACGGTAAAATAATTCTATAATTTCCCCTATATAATATATTTCATTTTCACTATTCCTCACATCATATCGAGGTTTTTCGAAGTTCCTTAAAAGACTTGGAACAAATTTGTGGAGCAACTACATTGCTATCAACAACTTATTCAACGAAGCATTATCGCATTTGAAAAGTTAGTTAATTTTTCTACTGTGCAAATTTTAAAATTAAATATGTTTAATGAATTTTTTTTTTTAGAAGTTAAAAATTTATGTGCGATACATTTATCCACTACGTCTGGAGTGGGTGTGGTGGTCCCGATAATTCTCTTGGAAATCCAACGATCCCGTGAGTGAGGGGTGGGGTGGATGGCTTCCCAGCACCCCGCCCCACTCTCGCGGCCCAATGGCCCATTGCCTCGGCCAGTCATTTGGCTTCCGTGGTGGGGCGAAGGGCTAGCGGCTAGCCTTTGCCCCACCTCGATGGCCCAATAGCCCACCAAGGTTGCGGGCCGATTGTGTGCGACCTCCCGCCCCACCTTGACATCCCAACAGACCGTCGAGGTAGCAAGCCGATTCCGAGAATCTCTCAAGTTCTAAATGCCAACTGGAAAATGTTATCAATACCTTTGAATGAATCAATATTTAATTTGTCTCCTTTTGAATTTATTTACTCCTCAATTTGATAGCCTATTTCCATACAACATTCCTTTCGGAAATCTACAGTAAGATTTATCTTATACCCACCACATTTTTGTTCAAATTCACTATGAATAAATATAACCATTTGGATGAAAGTCATAGACATCCTATATTCATTATCTGAATTATGATCCCATGCCACTAAATTTCTTCTGTATCTAATAAACCAACATAAATGATACATTTCATTGTTTCAAAATGTGGGATATTCCTCCATCAATTGTCTTGGAGCTTCTAAAGAATGGTTCCCCCCAAGCACATAATAATTGTATTCAAAACATTTTGACTTATCAAATGCTTCTTTGTTGGGAACTTGATCTGGATGAATAAGAAGCACATAATTAACCACATGAGCATATGGATTGTACCTCATCAATGACTTCAAGTTATGAACATGCAGGTGGTGTGGCTTTCTGATTTGATATTTACATTGTCCTTCATTTTCCGTATAGATTTGTCTCACATTAAGCTAAAATGTACAACCACCCTTAATTAAGTTTCCCTTTATCAAGCTTTGTCGAATGGAATTTTGTTTTGTTTTAATAATGCCATCCTCTAAGTCATCTCCTGGTGTAATGATTTCTCTGCTTTCTCTTGAACTTTCACTAGGATCTTGACTATTGGTAATGACTGCCTCAGAATATTCAACTTTACTTTTCTTCTTCATAACATTCTCATCATTAACTAGAACAGATTCATTCTTGGGCATTGTTACTTTTGGTCTTTTACGGCTCTTCTCCTTTCTAATTCAGTTCCAATGTCATCCTCAGTAATGACAACATATTCTTCAGTGTCAGTTTCAGCTTCCTCATCTTCCAAATTAACTTGTCTCCCTTCGCTATATTTATCCACTAGAGGCATTTTTTTTTTATCCCTTGGATGTAGTTTTGTAGCATCAAGAATTACTACATTTTTCTTGTTTTCCATATCTTCTTCTGACACTGAGTAGAAAATGCTGACAACTTTCATAATATCATGCTCTATGAAAAGAATTCCTCCCAACACAATTGAACAACTTTCAACAAAATTCTTCCAAACAAAATATCATATGTCAAAAAAAAAGTTATAAAAATATAACGAGACAATTACAGTAACACAAAACACAAATATAAATAAAAATACTTATGATATTTTGTTTCATCTCATTTATGATTTGTTTACCCAATTTTGTATATACCTCTCTCGTGTTATACAATGAATATAATAACTCATATTTAATCCTTTCATGCGACTTGGGCGATTTTGTAACTATATAAAAAACTTCATTATCCGATACCGAACACATTTCTATGACCTTTTCCAGCACCTCATAAATTTTTTTATTGTTAGGTATATAAACATATAGACGTATTTGCACATCTTAACTTTCTCTTTCTTTCACATACTAGACATTTGCTAGAAGTTTCACTTCTTTTGATTTCATCTAGTACGAAATCATATTGTTATTGTTTGAGGCACTTGAAATATTTGTAGCTATCATCTTAGGTTTGGTTGGTTCAATAGTGTTTTTTGAAGATCCACCTTTAACGGTCTTTGGTTCAGAAAGATTCACAGAAATCTTGTTTGATGCCATTTTTCTGAAAAAACACATATAAATCAGTAAATAAAAAAAAATTTAGATTAAATTACAAACAATGATAAATGATAATTGATTTTATAAACATTACAATTAAAAAATAAAAATTAAAATACAACACCCTCTCCGCCACCCCAGAAATTGGTTGGGCCCTGACCAACATTGGGCCAAACCTCTACCCCACCCTGGTGGCCCACGACCGGCCCCCTTCCCCACCAGCTCCCCCGGCGCCCCCACACCAACCCACCACCCAACCCTGGCGGCCCATCACTCACCGCCCTCAGAGGCCCAAGGCCTGCGCCTGCAGCTGTCATTGGGCTATTGGGTGGGTCGATGACTGGTCGGGAATCGGCTTGCCACCTCAGCGGGTCGTTGGGCCACTTGGCTAGGGTAGAGGGATGGCAACTAGCCTCTGCCCCACCCGGGTGTCCCAACAACCCACCGGGGTGGGGCAGAGGGCCGACAGAAATTTTTTCCACACGCAAGCGCCCTAACAGCCGGCCAAGGTGGGGCAGAGGGCTGATGGCTAGCCTCTTCCCCACCTAGGTGGCCTAAAGTCCCGCCACCCCAGTAGGTTATTAGGCTGCTGAGGTGGAGCAGAGGATGGCAACCAGTCGTCCGCCCAAACCCAGCAATCTGTTAGGCCGCCTAGGTGGGGCAGAGGTTGGTCACCAACCCTCTACCCCAACACAACCACCCAATGGCCTACTAGGGTGGCAGTCCAATTCTCAGTCAACCCTCCATCCCACCTCGATGGCCTAATGGCCTGCCGGGGTGGGGCAGAGAGGTTGGTGCCACCGGGGTTGGGTGGGGTGGGGTGAGGTGTGGGGTTGGTTCAAGTGGGGCTAGGGTGGGGTAGGAGGGTTGGGCCCAACTTCCAACCTATGTGGCCAGACAATTTTTGGGTTGGGGTGGAAAGCTGATGTATTTTCTAAATTTCTTATTTTTTTTTTTTAAATTATTATGTTTTACAAAATTAATTGTCATTCATCATTTTGTTTGTTAATTTAAGCTATTATTCTTTTAATTTAGTGATTTGTATGTGTATTTTTTCAGGAAAATGGCATCAAATAAAATTTATGTGAATCTTTCTAGACCAAAGACTGTTAAAGGAGGATCTTCAAAAAACATTGTTCAATGAACCAAACCTGAGTTGATAGGTACAAATATTTCAAGTGCCTCAAATGATAAAAAGATGATCTTATACTAGAAGAAATCAAAAGAAGTGAAACTTCCAAAAAATGTCTGGTATATGAAAGAAAGAGAAAACCAAGATGTGAAGATATATTTATATGTTTGTATACCTAAAAATAATGGAATTTATGAGGTGTTGGGAAAGGTCATAGACGTGTTCCGTACCGGACAGTGAAGTTGTTTACATACTTACAAAACCACCCAAGTCATGTGAAAGGATTAAATACCAGGTATCATATTCACTGTATGACACGAGAAAGGTATCTACAAAGTTGGGTAAACAAATCATAAATGAGATGAAACAAAATATCGTAAGTATTGCTATTTATATTTGTATTTTTCATTCTTGTAACTGTTTCATTATATTTTTATAACTTTGTTTTTATTGAAATATGATATTTTGTTTGGAATAATTTTGTTGAAAGTTGTTCAATTATATTGGGAGGAATTCATTTCATGGAGCATGATATTATGAAAGTTGTCAACAGTTTCTGCATAGTGTCAGAAGAAGATATGGCAAACAAGAAAAATGTAGTAATTCATGATGCTAGAAAACTACATCCAAGGGATAAGAAAGAAATGCCTCTAGTGGACAAATCTAGCAAAGGTAGGCATGTTACTTTTGAAGATGAGGAAGTTGAAACTGACACTGAAGTATATGTTCTTTTTACTGAGGATGACATTGGAACTAATGTTATAAAGGAGAAGAGCCATAAAAAACCAAAAGTAACAATGCCCAAGAATAAATATGTTCTAGTTAATGATGAGAATGTTATGAGGAAGAAATGTAAAGTTCAACATTCTGAAGTAGTCATTACAAACAGCCAAGATCCATGTGAAAATTGAAGAGAAATCAAAGAAATCATTACACCAGGAGTTAATTTAGAGGATGGCATTATTAAAACGAAACAAAATGCCATTTGATAGAACTTGACAAAGAGAAACCTAATTGAGGGTGGTCGTACATTTCAGCTTAATGTGAGACAAATCTATAAGGAAAGTGAAGGACAATGTAAATATCAAATCAGAAAGCCAAAGCAGCTACATGTTCACAACTTGAAGACATTGATGAGGTACAATCCATATGCTCATGTGGTTAATTATGTGCTTCTTGTTCATCCAGATCAAGTTCCCAACAAATAAGCATTTGATAAGTCAAAATGTTTTGAATACAATTATTATGTTCTTAGGGGGAACCATTATGTAGAATCTCAAATACAATTGATGGAGGAATATCCCAATAAACCACATTTTGAAACAATGAAATGTATCATTTATGTTGGTTTATTAGATACAGAAGAAAAGCTAGTGGCATGGGATCATAATTCAGATAATTAATATAGGATGTCTATGACTTTCATTGAAAGGGTTAGATTTATTCATAGTGAAATTGAAGAAAAATGTGGTGGGGATAAGCTAAATATTATTGTATATTTCCGAAAGGAATGTTTTATGGAAATAGGCTATCAAATTGAGGATAAATTCAATTCAAAAGGTGGCAGAGTAAATATTGATTTATTCAGAGGTATTGATAACATTTTCTAGTTGGCATTTAGAACTGGAGAGATATGGGAATTGATTAATGAGATTTTTAGCATGTGGGAGAACATTGGCATTAAAAAACATAAGGTCAAAAGGTCTAAACGATTGATATGTAGCAACAGTAAATCAGGTCTTGAAATGAAGTAGCTTCCAGAAGATATGACTATCACACCTTGGAGAGCATTGCAAAGAGTGAAGGATGAAAAACTTGTCAAAGAAATATTATCTCATGCGAGGTCAGGGGAATTATCATTGGAGGAAATGTCTCAAAAAATTCAAAAGTCTTTAAATATAACATATTGTTCTTGGTAGTATTTTTTATACATATCATTATATTAACTTTTTTTTACTTTATCTCTGCAGTCACAAAATTTACACGAAAATACAAGAACAAATGGTTAAATTGTTGAATGAAGATAGTTGGGATGATGTTGTACGCAACTATCCAGATTCAAGTTCTACAACAACATTAAAAAAAATTAGCTTGCATTTAAAAAGGTATGTTGATTTATACATTCATTTTTATTCATATGTATACTAATTTTATTTTATAACTTACACATATATTTATTTATTTTATTAAAGATTAAGAAGGATGAAAATGGATCACTAGATAGTTTCAGAACCTTTATTGAAAAAATTAAGATCAAAAGACTGAAGAAGCAACGTCTTAAGAATGTTGAACTTGATCCAAATATTACTCATTTCATTTGGAATGGGCTTGACACTATTAAATATCAAGTAATACAAGGCGACTATGAAGAAATTGCTAAACTCATACCTAAACGGGTTTTTCCCTAGTTATTGCAAATATTCCCCATGGTTTCAATATTCCAAACATTGACTATGATAGTGACCCTTATACTTATCAAGCTCTTAGTAAAGTGGTTGTCAGATTTATAGAAGTCACATCATCACCATTATCGAAATTTGTGACATTTCATTCAGACACACAATTGGCAATGTTATTGTCAAGTTTCAAAGGGAAAGCAAACTCAAGGATGCACCTTACATGGTAAGATGTTGAAAATGTATATTTGATTAATGTTAAAAAATTCATTTATGTACAAGTTAATTGAACTTTTACGATTTCATGTTACAGACAAAAGTAAAATCTTCTTAACCATGAAGATCAACCACTTATAAATGATTGTGAGTTCATCTATATTGATAGTTAGGCAAAAGATGATAGCTATATGTCTATGCTTTTTAATCGGGTAGATAGAAAGAGTCATAGGCAATTACTAGCTAATGATGACGTTGTGAGAAAACTAACATATGAAGACAAAGAAGAAAAATGAGAGATAGTTAACATTTATCAAAAACCATAGTTATTGATTAACTGTCTTATAGACATATGTTCAAATGAGGGAGATTGGGTTCTGGATTTATTTTCTGGCTCAGGTAAGTTTTATTATATGGAATTGAATTTCAATATCTTATTTCTTAATTTATATGTCATTGTACTAATTTACTTCATTATTTATTTTGTGCTTGATAATTAGGTACAACACTAGCATTTTGCCTTCAAAAAGGAAGAAATTGCATTGCCATTGAAGAAGATCCAATACAGCGCAATTTTAGTCAACAAAGAATTAATGCTCTTCAATTTCTTCCAGATGAAATGAAAGAAATTGGGCAGAAGAAAGGAGACTTTAGTGAATCACGTGTGGCAAAATGAGCAAAGGAACCCCAACCACCATTACATGGAATTATTGGAAAGGCATACATTGGTAGATTCACAGACATCAAAGATCGATTAGAAGAGGAAAATATGCAAATTAAGTAGAAAATATTGTGGAAGAAGACAATGATGAAACTCTAGAGGATGAAGAGTTTGGATTATGTAATATTGTGGATTAAATTTAAGTTATGCTTGGAAATCAAGCTCATTTTTAGTAACTATTAATTAGTTATACTTGTAATGTTTTGACTTTGACATTTTATGAAAAGAATAAGTATTCAATTAATGTTGTTATGTGTTCAATATTTGTATTATGTGATTTTTGCATTAATTTTTATGTTAATCATTATTTTTTAAAAAAACGTAATTTTATTATTTTTTTTGACATGAAATTCATAAAAAAATATTATTTAACCTTTTTTAGTTTAAATTTTCCTATAAATATTGTGATTTTGACATGTCGTTTCTAGCAAAAAAATACAAAAAATTATCAAAATGTGTACTTTTTTAGTTAAATTTATGTTGAAATAGTTATTGTTATGTCAACTGTTAAAAATTATTGTTTTTTAGAGACAACTATTTCATGTGCATTGACAAATTAATTGATGATGTATAAATATGTAGAATATCAAAACTTCAAAATATCGACCTTCTTCTTTAAATATGCAAAACAATAAAACCCTCACTACAAAAAAAAAAAAAAAAAAAAAAATATGGAGGAAGTGTTGGGTCCCTATAATACTAGTGATTACCCCATTAATATTGTAGTTGCATCCCTTATTAATATTTTTGTTGCCCCTATTATCCCCATATTGTTATTACTGTGCCCCATAGAATCCCTCTATTGTTATTTTTGTGGCTTTATATTATTATTGTTTGGTCGGCTGGGTTATGTTGTGACTTCTTAGACTCCTACATATAGAAAGGAGGTTTTGTCATTTGAATCATCCAAGAATTGTTCATTTATGTAATGTAAAGGAGGTTACCCACTCAAAGAGGCTAAATTCTAAGGCATTGATCTATCTTTTCTATCTTTTCTATCTTTCCTTGAGATGGTTTCATAACATTTGGTATCAGAGCTTTGGATTCTAGGGTTTCACTGCTCCAAACAGGTCTTCGTGGCATTTTCGCTATAACATTTTTTCTGTGACATTTCAGAAGCTAAAAAAAAACCATTTGAGAAGAAATTGCGCTGAATCTCGGGTCCAAATTTCAGAGCTGTTCGTGCTATATTTGCGGAGATATGATCTGAGGAAGTTGGTCTTCTTACAGACTCCTGAATTTCATTCCAAACAGGTGACCTGGGGAAAATCGTCATAACTTTCTCTCTAAGCATCTGATTGAAATTTCGTAAGAAGGTAAAGAAAGAGGACGAATTTTAGTTTCTTGTATATATTTTTCAGAGCCAAAGGTCGAAACAGTGACTCATGGCATGTCGTACAAGTTCTCTCTACTGAACTAGTCTATAATCAGGTCACTGTGGGAGATTTTGCATAACTCTTCCTTGGAGAATCCAATTTGGATCAGATTGGCGATAATGGAAAGAGGACACAAAGGGCTACTTCAGGTCGCAATTTTAGAACTGGATGATATGAAAGTATAGAGATACATCAGAGGCTGGTATAATTCAACCAAGTCAAATTTCTTTCTCTGCTCCACTAGTATTAGTGCACAAGAAGGATGGATCATGGCACATGTTTCCAGGTTATAGGGAGCTCAACAAGCTCACTATTAAAGATAAGTTTCCCATTCCTATCATTGATGAATACTAGATGATTTTCATGGATCAAATTACTTCACCAAGTTGGATCTTCTTTCAGGATATCATCAAATCAGAATGAAGACTGAAGACATTATGAAAATATCATTTAGAACTCATGAGGGTCGTTATGAATTTTTGGTCTTGCCTTTTGGCCTTACCAATGCACCTTCAACATTTCAAGTTTTGATGAATTCCATTTTCAAACCATTCCTTAGAAAATTTGTGTTAGTTTTTTTGATGATATACTAGTCTACAGCAAGTCTTGGAAGGATCATGTTGAACATGTTGACAGGATGCTACAACTATTGGAGGAGAAACAATTATATGCAAAAAGATCCAAATGTTTCTTTTGAGTACAAAAGGTGGAATATCTGGGTCATACTGTATCTCATGAGGGAGTTAAGGTAGACCTTAGCAAAATTAAAGCCATTAAGGAATGAAAAATCCCCACATCTATAAAGCATCTTCGAGGATTTCTCGGGTTGATAGGTATTATCGCAAGTTTGTTAAGAATTATGGGAGAATAGCAGCACTTCTAACAACATTATTGAAGAAAGATGCATTTTCATGGACTCCAGAAGCAGCAAAGGCCTTCAAACATCTTCAAGAGGCATTGTGCCAAGCACCGTCTTATCTACGCTAGACTTCACAAAAACCTTTGTTGTGGAATGTGATTCTTTGGGAAATGAAATTGGTGATGTTTTAATGCAAGATGAAAGACCCATTTCTTTCGAAAGTAGTCCAATCAAGGGAACATATTTACAAAGCTATTTATGTGAAGGAAATGTTGGCAATACCACATGCACTTAAGAAATGGCGACCCTACCTAATGGGAAGACACTTCAAGGTAAAAATGGATCATGATAGTCTTAAATACGTTTTAGAACAAATATTATCCTTTGAAGAGCAATAGAAGTGGGTCACAAAGATGTTGGGTCATGACTTTGAAATCATCTACAAAAAAGGGAAGCAAAATGTTGTGGTAGATGCACTCTCAAGAAAGGATGAGGATGTGGAAGAATTGTTTTGTGCTATTTCTATTATCCAACCAAATTGGATAAATGAAGCAAGGAATGAATGGAAGAAGGATGAAGAAGTGTGTCCAGTCATTCAAAAGTTGTAGAAGATCCCAGTTCAAACAATATTTCTAGAACTTGACGAGGAAGGAAAAATCATATTGGAACCTGGAGAAGTCACAGAAACAAGAACCCGACAGCTACGAAATTGATCAATTTCAGAGTATATCATCAAGTGGAAGAACTTACCCGCTGAACATTCCACATGGGAGGACATGAATTTTATACAAAAGCATCAAGAACTACTCAAGTGTTGAGGACAACGCTTTTTGAAAGAGAGGGGCATATTAGGCCCCTATACTACTAGTGTAACCCCTTATTGTTATTAGTACAACCCCCTTATTATATCGATGTACCCATGTAGTGCCCATATTGTTACTATTGTGCCCCATAGAAGCCCACTATTGTTATTATTGTGCCCTTAATTATTATTGTTATGTCGGCTCTGATTATGTTATGACCCCTTAGACTCCTATATATAGAAAGGAGGTCTTTTCATTTGTAGCATCCAAGAATTGTTCATTTATGTAATGTAAAGGAGGTTTCCCCCTCGAAGAGGCTGCAAGAAACTGACGGGACAGACACCTTTCCGGTTGGTCTATGGAGTGGAAGTTGTCATGCCAATGGAGTATATTGTGCCTAGTCTGTGCATAACAGCCTCACCGGTATGACGGAACATGGAGCCCTGAAGAAAAGGCTTGCACAGTTGGTGTAACTCAAAGAGGAATGGTTTTTAGCTGGATTCCATTAGAAGGTATGAAAGCAACGCAAAAAGTCCTGACACGATTGACATATTAATTTGCGCACCTTCAAGGTAAATGATTTAGTGTTGCTATATGATAGTAAGTTTGATAAATTCCTTGGAAAGTTCAAGATGCATTGGCTAGGACCGTACATTGTTAAGGAAGTCACAGACGGAGGTGCGATGCAGCTAGTAAAGCTAAATGGAGAACCTATCTCGGGCAAAGTGAATGGCAATCGACTGATGCCCTACACGGGTGGCCTGACTATTTGACTAGCTGATATAAGCACAATTGTCATGCTCCAGGGAGATGAAAGAAGGTGTGGGACTATCAGCAGATGCAAGGGATGCAGGAACAGACCTAAGGAAGTAGTTCCGACACCGCGGTCTCAGAACAATGAGTACATGACATTCAACATGCAGCTGCTCAGTGCGCTGCCGACCTTGTAGCCATTCGAGTAGAGTTGGAGGGTTTCCGCATGAAGATCTCCACACCTACAGAGTGATTCGAGGGTGAGTCACGATGTTTGTGTTGGGGGCCTATTGGGTGTGGGATCCCCCTAAGGCAAGTTTTGGGGCATAAAGCACAAGTTTTGACTAAGTCCATTGTAAAGACTCTGCGATTTGTGGGTGCGGAGCTCGAAGTTGTAATTGAGTCATAGGGTTGTCCACCCTTGTTTTTGTAATGTAATGTCGGTTTGAAAGATCTACCCATGGTTTGCGGACCATGGGATTATATGAATAGAGCAAAGCTCTAAGTGTAAATAGAATAAATAGAAGGATAGAATGAAGAAATGAATCTATGAAGCATTGAGTCGAAGTGTAAGTCGTGTCTTTGGGTTGTAGAGTAGGAGAAGGCTTTGCAGCTGAGTGCACAGAGGCCTAGTAGTCCGCAGCTAAGTGCGCGGACCCATGCAGCTGAGTGCGCATGACAGGTTGAGTGTCATGCCCACAGGCCTACGGTAGTCTTCCAACCGTGCCGGCGAGGTGCGACACCACCCCACTCTTTCTTTTTAACAATACTTAAGTCTACGGACTACGCCTAATTCACAACCGATACTTAGTTTGTTTTTCGCAACCAAGTAAAAAGCATTAAACCTTTATATCGATGATCACCCATACTTAATCATTATCCACAATAATATAAAACAACAATTGCATGATATAAAGGGGAGGGGCAACTCTCGAACAGTCTGTCCAACAATATATATTATATCAGATTTTCAACAGTACAATGAGCTAGTGTGCTTGGCAAAATCGAAGCCAACACTTAGCCAATTTTATACATACAAGGCAACCTACCTTACAATAGAAAATTTGCACCTTTATACATGAGCGGGTGCCCACACACGGGTCACCAAGATGCTCGTATAATCCCTGCACAATTCTGCACTTCTCAACCATTCACAACCCTTCATACCTCGTCCATAACCGAGAGCCAAACTCTGCGCACTTCTACCTTATGCGCATGAGCTATGTGCTCAAAATTGTGCACTACTCTTTTATGCGTAGAGCTTGCAGTGATGTTCGATTGATCGAATTATTTGAATCTTCCAACGCTATGCGTATATATACGAAGGCTAACGTGTGGGAGGGGTGGGCGAAGCCCCTCGACCGACGCCGCAATCCTCCACCCGAAGCCCTTACGTATCGCCCACCATACCATCGGCTCTACATGTGTATCACATCCCCAAACTTGGCGTATAAACCTGCCAATTGGTCGCTGTCCATACATTACTGTCCGTCGTTCATTGTTTGCTGTTCGCCCGCACCGCAGGTCGCCCGGCGTGCACGCTACCCGTGCGTGCCTGCCCGCGTTCAACCTCGTGTGCCTTTGCCTATGCGCGCCTGCCCGATCGTTCAACCTTCATGCGCCCTGCCCGGTCGTTCAGCCTTCGTGCACCCTGCTCGGTCGTTTAACCTTCATGCGCTTCCGCCCGGTCATTCAACCTTCGTGCGCGCCCGCCCGGTTGTTCGTCCTTCGTGCGCGCCCGCCCGACGTTCCTCCCGCGCGCGCCCATCGTGTTTTACCTCCGCCCGACAGTCCGCCCAAGTCGTCCGGCGCGTGTCTGGGGCACCTCACCGTGTCATACTCCGGTCGCACCGTCGCCAAACTTCCAAGGCGTTACATCCTCCTCCACCTGAAGTCGTTGTTGTCCTCGACAACATCTCAACTCCAAGCGTCAACCCATGATGTCGACTCCCCTCACATACGGCAAACATCCCTACAACATATGTAGGCCTCCATCTCCACCATGTCTCATCCAAGTGACTAATTGTCACCAAGATACTCCATACCAAGGTATGTCATCGATGTCCATGACCATTGACCAACTGCCACAATGTCTCCATGCTGCTCTCCATCATGAAAGGCTGATCCTTCCAACACCAAGCTACATGTCCACTGAAACAATGTGTCCTCCATCATGTCATCAAACTATCAAGTGCTTAAGAGAACACTTCCTCCATCAAGTGTCAAGTCAAGTGTTTCAAGGGAACACCCCATCATCAAGCCAAGTGCCTCAAGAAAACACCTTGCTCATCATGAGTACTTCCATGTAATCTCTCCTCAAGTGTATAGACCCCACAACTCCATATCTCCGCACATTGGATCCCCTCATGCCTCGAACTAGTTGGGTAGCTAGTCCAAATATAAGTCCAAACCACAAGAATGCACATCCTTATGTCACCATCAGCCTTTTCCTTGAATTCTTGCTACATCTCGGACTCATTCAAGAATCTCCCATGCTCAAGTCCATGAAGTGGTCTTCATCCCTCTGCAACATGATCAAGCCATGGTTTAGTTGCACAAGAGTGTACAACCTCTCCACTAGCTCATACATCTCCAAGTCATAACAGCATCTGCACAACATCCTTTGCTTCGACATATTCCCATAGAATGTCATGAGTGACATATTTACTCATGCTCCCACACAATGTCCCTACACAACTGTCATGCTCCATATCTCCAACCTGATGTCCATGACTCTAGCTGTCCATGATGTCCAACTCATGTAGACCTCATCCCAACATCTGGCCATCTGCACCCAAGTCTGCAATCTGTCATAAAGAAGCCTCCCTTCAAGGCCCCTTGTAGGGTTGATGTGGTTCCTCCCTATCAAGGCCTCCACACCAACCTATCTCCACGGTCATCTATAGAGAAAGGAGGGCCAGGAAGTTCCCTCCCTGACTCTCATCCACCCATGTGTCGGATTGGTGTTGTGTCCTTAAGTATGTATGCACAGCTCCAACCTCCTCACATGTACACCCAATCTCCTTGAGCTTGTCCTTTGTCAACTGAAAGTCATATATGCCCATGGCATACCTGGAAAAGTCCACTATGCCAGTAGGATCTCTACCCTTGTAATCCTCATCAACCACTGCCTCTGAAGTAGTACTAGGACTCCCTTCTTTTGCAACCCCATTGTGAGGATCATTAGTAGAAGATGTCTCTGTCAAGTGTCTCAAGGTTCGTGAGACTCCCTTCCCACTTGCCTCATTCTTTCTAGCTCTAGCAACGAAGTCAATCAACCTTCCTTCCTTCGTTGTTTGATTCATACTCCCAAGTCCTCTTTGCTCCACATCCTCATGCTTCACATTTGGATCATTGGGATACAAAGTCATAGAATTCATCCTTGGCCTATACCCCAAGCAACTCTTTCTATTCATCGGTACCATCATGGTTCTCCCTTCGGCTGTAATCAAGAGTATGTCTCGGTCCACCATCGGTACGGCTTGTGCAAGTCTCATGAAGTCCTGCCCCAACACCATAGAGTGATCATCCATGTCCACAACTCTCAAATCCAACTTTCCAAAACACGACCCTACTTTCATTTGAGTGTCCTTCATAACACCATAAACAACTTTCATGGAAGAGTTGGCTGCTTTGAAAGCACTCAATTCCCTCTCCATCCTTGCTTTCTTCCCAAAAGACTTTGCTGCCTTCTTACTCAAGAAGCTATGTGTAGCCCCTGTATCAACCAAAGCTGCAAATCTCTTGCCCTTCATGGTCACCTGCACAAAACTCAGCTTCAAGGCACTACCTCCTTCTATCCGCTTTGTCTTATGTCTTATATCAACAACCTTTTTCAGGAATTCGGCCTCAGGAGAATTAGTTGGCTCATGTTCCAACTTGACTTCCTTCTTAAGGTACTTCACCTCCTTTCTTGGCTCATCCTGGCAACCCGATCCTGGTCTAGCTTGAACTCCCTCAAGCTTGTCCTTCTTCGACCTCTGCTCAAGTGCACCAACCAAGTGTCCATTGACTACTCTCATAGAACTCACCTCCCGCACATCCTCTGGTTTGTCACGGTAGTAAGTCCCCAGCCTGTCAATGTAATCAAGCTCCTCTTGATCAATCACAACGATCTTCTTCCCAAGAAGGTTTCCTTTTATCTCTTCCTCAATTAGCTTGATTTCGGCCTCCAACTTGGCACTTTCCTTCCTTAAATGGTCTCTTTCATCAAAGAGCTCTTGAAGTCCAAGAGTACTTCGTTGGATCTCCTTGTCAAGTTCCTTGAGTTCATCATTTGCTATACTTCCGCATTGGCTCCTGAGCTCTTCAAGTTCCCTTCTTAGGTCTGCACAGCCTTCCCGAAACTTCATGTTCTCGGTCTTCATCGCAACCCAGTTAGAACTCCATTGTCTCATTCGTTCCAACACTTCGTACTTCAAGACTTCACCCGATCCATGGCTAGACTCACCTATTATAGGTTCATCAACCATCTTGCCTTTCAGTCTTTCATCCGACCCCTACATAATGAACCAGTCCTTGTTTCACTTGAGTGTGAAACCACTTCCTTCACCTGCAAGTACCCGTCGTTTCTTCTTCATAGGCTTCAACACCCGGTTATCAGCCTACTCTGATACCACCTGTCACGCCCACAGGCCTACGGTAGTCTTCCAACTGTGCCGGCGAGGTGCGGCACCACCCCACTCTTTCTTTTTAACAATACTTAAGTGTGCGGACTACACCTAATTCACAACCGATACTTAGTTTGTTTTTCGCAACCAAGTAAAAAGCATTAAACCTTTATATCAATGATCACCCATACTTAATCATTATCCACAGCAATATAAAACAACAATTGCATGATATAAAGGGGAGGGGCAACTCTCGAACAGTCTACCCAACAATATATATTATCTCAGATTTTCAACAGTACAATGAGCTAGTGTGCTTGGCAAAATCCAAGCCAACACTTAGCCAATTTTATACATACAAGGCAACCTGCCTTACAATAGAGAATTTTCACCTTTATACATGAGCAGGTGCCCACACACGGGTCACCAAGACGCTTGTATAATCCCTGCACAATTCTGCACTTCTCAACCGTTCACAACCCTTCATACCTCGTCCATAACCGAGAGCCAAACTCTGCGCACTTCTACCTTATGCGCATGAGCTATGCGCTCAAAACTGCGCACTACTCTTTTATGCGTAGAGCTTGAAGTGATGTTCGATTGATCGAATGATTTGAATCCTCCAACGCTATGCGTATATATACGAAGGCTAACGTGTGGGAGGGGTGGGCAAAGCCCCTCGGCCGACGCCCCAATCCTCCACACGAAGCCCTTACGTATGACCCACCATACCGTCGGCTCTACATGTGTAACACGTCCCCAAACTTGGCGTATAAACCTGCCAATTGGTCATTGTCCATACATTACTGTCCGTCGTTCATTGTTTTCTGTTCGCCCGCACCGCAGGTCGCCCAGCGTGCACACCTGCCCACGTTCAACCTCGTGTGCCTCTGCCTATGCGCGCCTGCCCAATCGTTCAACCTTCGTGCGCCCCGCCCGGTCATTCAGCCTTCGTGTGCCCTGCCCGGTCGTTCAACCTTCGTGCGCTTTCGCCCAGTCGTTTAGCCTTCGTGCGCGCCCGCCCGGTTGTTCGTCCTTCGTGCCCGCTCGCCTGGCGTTACGCCTGCGCGCGCCCGTCGCGTTTTACCTCCGCCTGACGGTCCGCCCAAGTCTTTCGGCGCGTGCCTGGGGCGCCTCACCGTGTCGTGCGCCCGTCGCACCGTCGCCAAACTTCCAAGGCGTTACATTGAGTCTGTAACCAAATGAAGCATTAATAAAAAGAAGTTTTACCATATTTCTATGTGCCATTTTCTGTTTTATGCATTGAAGTATATTGGGTATGAATTGCAAGTTTACTGTTATTTTGCTGCGCGAACTTATATGAATGTGATATAAAATATAACATAAGGCATCTATGTACGTGAAGATAACTAATTGGTGTAAGAAGATAAGTAAGATCCATGAGATAGTGCAGATTGCTACCCTAGCAGCACGAAAGCCCCACAGGCCCAGGTTAGGGTTGTACGAAGTCAGGTATAACAAGGGCGCAAAGGCCTCGTAGGACAGGAGAGTGCGCGAAGAACCCTATGCGAAGGTATTCATAGTTGGACTAAATCAACCCCTCAAACATCTCAAGGGTGCAGAAACCTGGTTCCAACATCCTCCCATATTGCTTCGGGTGAGATCTCAGTCTGCGCTCCGCGGACTGTTGCTGAAAGGGCCAGTAGTATAGGGATTTTTTTGGCTATCTAACTCCAAACATGGGTTAGGGTCCAACAAGCCAACAAGAAGGCTGCATGTAGATGGACGAGGATGCACCAGATGAAGCCGTGCTTGGGACGCTGCGCCATGGAGGAGGGTACCACGCAGCCTATGCAAACAAATAGCCGTTGGAGTCACTATAGTTGATTGGATTAAGAAAATCCCATTAGAAGGAGTGGGTAGGCAGCAATTAAGGTGAAAATATTTGAAAATATACCGCCAAAAGTGCATTTATGACAGGTGTGAATGGTTGGATTTGAATCTGAAAATCACTATAAGTATGTCCTGTTGGTCTGCAAAGAAACACTTTTTTTCTTAAGAAGTTCTTGTATACAACGAGAAAATTGGGATGTTTTGTTCAAGCATCCAAGGTTAGCTCATTATTCTGATACAGTGCACTGAGTTTCTTTGGAGAAGATATTTGACCCTATGAGTTCTGAGGTCGCAGTTTCTGAGGCCCCATCTCCAGAAGCTGTAGCAATAGAAGTTACACCAGCAGTACCTATGATGCCAAGGTTGTCTAGGCCAAAGCAGTCTGCTTCCAAGCCAAAGTAGAAGAAACTGGTTGTAGAACCAGTGTGGCACTCACCTAGAAAGCAACCATAGGAGGTGCAACATAAGGGAAAAATGGACAAGAAAAAGCAACCTTTTGCTCCCTTAGATCTATACGAAGAGGAACTCTACAAGGGGATTGAGGAGTTGGATGCTGAGGTCGCTCAACCAATCACTATGCTTTCGACATATGTCCCTCCACAAGAGAACAAAAGAAGGTGACCAACGGCCCTGATTCCAACAAATTTTCAATTGCTACGCCACTGTTCGTAGTTGAAGTTCCATTTGAGGGTATGCTATTAGCGCGCATACCAACGTTAAATATGGAAGACTGGGACCTTGCAGACCAGGTGAAATTTCCCCATTTAGCAAAAAATTAGTAAATGTCCCGCATATACTATGAAGATACAGGGGTCACGAAGATAGAACCAATGAAATGGGTCCGAGGAGTTCAGTTGGCTGGGCTACTACACATGCTATTCGTACCTCATTTTCACCTCTCCAACATCAATACTGTGTGTGTGTGCCAACTGATGACATAAATACATGAAGGGTGCTTATGGCTAGGTGAGCCTATCACCATAATATATGTTTTAATCCATAGGATTACTAAGCTACCCTATAAAGGCAAAGACCCAACAAAGGAGTTTGTGGGAAAATCTAAGGAAAAACAACTTGTAGACCGCATTAAGGCTGAGTTTGAGCTTTTAAAGGGAAAGCACAGATATTCTATCCGCTTCATAAAAGACCAGGTGGTGCAGTTTGTAGCATGGATCCTAGCAGGAAAAATAATGTGGAAGTGTCATGCGGATGAAGTGCCCGTGCCGGTCATATCATTAGCAATGGAATTTGCGAACGTGGTCCAGTATAACTAGGCCCAGCATCTCTGTAGAGAGTTTTTGGCGAACTATCATGAGACGTAAGAGAAGAGCCAACCATTCCACTATTCTTGGCCTTTATTTCTAATCGTTTTGGTGGTATGGAGGCTTCCAAAGGACAATCAGTTCCCTCCTCTAAATGAGACTCTTCTAGAGGCAACAAAGTTTGCTTCGTTGTGGCAGACAAAAGATACGGAAAAGAGTACAGAATCCATGGTATTTTGGGTATTCATGGAGATGGACATCTGCATGGCTATAAATCAAAGGCCAAGGTTATCTCCCACCTTATTTGAGCAGCTGAGAGCCTTCACAGAATTTAAGGCAGACTTTCACAATATCTAGATTTGCACGAGGAGAGACCCTCAAAAGGTATGACAGAAGCTGCCTTACTTAGTGGCCGACATAGATGTACAGGAGGTTTTGGGTGGATGGATAGTAGAGTGGTGTGAGCCTACCCAGTTGGATGTCGAGACAAGCAAATCTCCTCTACACAAACCTCTATTGTGAAAAAGAAGAAAGAAAAAGAATAGGAAGTCGTGTGAGAAAAGACTGCCTAGCAAAAGAAAAAGGAAACTACTGGTGAGGAAACTATGGAGGAAGAGCACGATGTGAAGGAGTGTGCTACTAAATATCAAGCTTAGAAGGAGAAACAGGATACAGAAGCAAGCAACAAATAAGCTTTGCAGCGCACTGATGAGTAGGAGATATCTGCCTAGGACGACGATGGGGGTGAGGAGGTGTCCAACCCCTTTAATTTCTAGAAGTGCACCAAGGATACAACCACAACTTTGAGAAGAAGTAGAAATAAGATAAAAAATGTCAAGTGGACCCTCTTGTCCTAATAGAGGGTGATTTAGATGAGATCAATGACAAGGTTTGCAATACTACATCCAAGCCATGGTTGCACTTTAAGAAATAATATATGCACACACTGGGGAGTGCCTTGAAGGATCTATGCAATCTCCAGATCTAGGTCGGAAGGATCCAGGCGAGTGTTGGGCAAGTGAGCCTGAACCAAGCGAGCATGAGTGTTCCATAAGTGGAACGAACAATGGACCTAAGGATCATTCCTTTACCAAAAGGATCTTTATGAGCATATAACCAGGAAGGTCACAACACACTAGAAAAGTTCAAGTCTATTGGGATCAATGTGGCTGTGTTGTCGCTCCATGCCCTCCATGCATTGCATCAGGGGGTCTCAAATGAGTTGCATATCAGGGAGAGACGTGCCCTTGTAGTCCTCAGTGAATGTAAAGTCAACAATGCACAAATGTAAGAGGAGAAGACACATGCGCTAAAGGAGAAAGAGGAAATGCAAGTGCGAAGCACAAACCTCAAGTCAGTAATCAAACAAGCATGTCAAATAGTTCCCAAATTGCATATCCCAGATGATGCACAGGCCAGTACGAAAATCAGAAAATTAGTTGTTGCGGTACGCAATGCCAAAGATGAGGTTGGGCACGTCACTTTTGAGTTCCAGATGAAGATAGATGAACTCTAGCTTAAGATTCAAATAACTACACCACCAGAGGTTCAAGAACAAAGAGGTGCATCTATAAAAGAATCTATGCGTCAACTAGATGTCACAATCCACGGTTGTGACCAAGTTTTCAATAAGGCAATGGGCCTATGGGATACATTGCAGGAGGGCCCTAAGCTACAACAATTGAACACAGAAATCCGGGAAGCACAACAAAAATATGATGAAATTAGTACGACTGTGCGGACGTTGGCACCATTCTAGTGTATCATGCACTTACAGGAAGGAAATGAAATGAAGATGCAGATCCAAGAGTTACAGAAAAGCCAGTCCCTGCTAAGAGATCAACTTCAGCCTTGGACAGAGGAAGCTAGCCAACTTTCATAGAATATTCATGAAAAGTTGAAGGCAACAAACCTATCAGACTACTTAATTGGTAGTAGAGAGGCCAACCACAAAGAAATTGGTATAGGAGGTACAACAAGCAGCAGAACAGAGTACCATGGAGCTTCAAACATTGACCAAGGCATTAAGTGAACTCCACTAGAAAGTGGAACAACCAACTAAGTGACTTGAGGGCCAGTCACGATATTTGTGTTGGGGGCCTGTTGGGATGGGGTTCCCAGGGGTAGAATTGGATTAAGTTAGTCATTTTTTGTAAAGAATTGTGTAAAGAATGTAAAGTATCTTCGAATGGTGGACGCAGAGCATGCAGATAGATAGGAGTCAAAGGGGTCTTAGCCCCTTGTTTTGGTCAGTTTTGAAGACTCACCCATGAGCCGGGGGCCATGGTATTGTATTAGAAAGACTATAAATGGTTGAGTCATAGTGAGTCTTAGAAATAATTTTTGATAGATAAGAAGAGAGATGAATGAATGAATGATGTTCTAAGGGTTTGATAGACATGAAGGTTTCGTTCTTTTCAGTAGCGAAGGAAATGCTCTGGAGATGAGTGCGCGGAGGCCTACAAGAGTCCACAACTGAGTGCGTGGACCCGTGCAGCTTAGTGCGCAGGGTAACAGAAGTCTGTACTGCGAAGGATCTATTTAATAAAGACTGATTTTTGATTGGAAATATTTGCATCTGTTTTTTATCAGTTTATCTGTTTACCTGTTTATCTTGCTTTAAATAATGTTTCCATGAGTTAATGTGTTTCCTCTATGTAATTGGGTTAACTGAATATGTTTATGCTTAGTAAAGATATTAAATGATATTCAAGAAGTTATAGATATAAACTAAGATAGTTATCAGAAGAAAATATAGGTATGCGCGACAGTAGATCTAGGCCACAAAAACCATAGAAAGCATGCTTATGCACACGAAAGTAGCAGGGTTATATTCTTAGGGTCTGAATAACGCACTTGAAAGGTTTCATGAGGAGTTGAAGGTATTTAAGGTTGGTTTCAGGGTTTAAGGTCTATAAAAGGATTAGATCTACACGAAGGAAGATCTGGGCTATAAAAACTCATCACATCATTTCTAGATGTAGAAACTTGGTTCTTGCATCCCTCAATATTGCTTTGGGTGAGATTGCAACTTGCACTGCACAGGTTGTTGCTAAAAGGGCCAAAAATGTAGGTTTTTGTTTGTTGGCTTAACTAACTCCGAACCTGGGTTAGGACCCCTTAAGCCAACACAAAGTTATCATCCAAGTGTATAAATCTTGGTTTAATTTTGAGTAGAGTGCAAATATTTCAAGGAATTATATGGATGTCCTAGGCACTCACCTTTTTCATCTCAAAGGTTGTCTCTAGGAGCTACAACATATTACACATCTCTCATTTGGCCTACATTTTTTGGCAAAGGACTAGATAAAGCCATGATTGGATAATGATTTAGGAGTTGATCATAGTGAAAGGTTTTCGATTTATAAGCGTGTTATGACCGCTGGGAGCACAAAAGAACTCAAACTACACATAAATAAACAACTCAACATAAGAAATTCAAATTGACATATTAACATAACAATATTTGACTAAGTTATTGAAAGTCAACTAATGATAGCTTATTCTCCATTCAGATAACAAAACCAAACCACTTTTTGTGTTGTATCATATTGAATTCAAATTGTGATGGATACTGGCCATATTGTTGATCCTATCAAAACATGGTAGATGGAAATGTTAAATTAATTAATATCCATTCATTTACTTTTTTTGTACAAAATCTAAAAAAATATAATTTTAGATATTCAATATACTTACAAGTTTGCATGTTAAGGATTTTAAACTTATTTTTCCATTGTGATGTGTGGCACGATATTTGGCCAGCCTGGCCTTCGAGGCCTTGCCCTGGAACATACACTAATTCAATTTAATTATGCACCAGTAAAATATAAAATTCGTTTAATGAATTTGAAATAATATTATGACCAAATTTAAATACCTGTGTTCTCTCCTCACTAGAATTCCTCCGTGAATCTTTTATCATATGCTTTTACGAGCTCTTTCCATACTTTCGTGCTTGCATAAATTGGCCTCCTTTTGGCCCTTAGATCGGGAGGAATTTGTTTTATCTTTTTTTGTTTGGTTGCAACAAAATCTCTTGTAGTTTTGAGTCATTTGTTTTTTTACTTGCTTTACTGACCAACTTGTCCCAAATTCAGTATGCATTTCATGGATGAATTCCTTTTGAAGGTGCATGGGTATCTTCGATAATGGAATATGTAGATGTTTTTTGAAGCGTTGAAGACATGATTCCTTCAACCTATGATTGAAAACTTTCCTAGCATCAGTCATTCTTATTTTCCTAGAGAAAACATCATATTCTAGATCGGTTTCATATGTACCAATGCAAGATGCATAACTTGTACTGGTGGTGGAAGAAATATGTGTCCCAGGAGTGGGTGGGACATTGGATTTCTATGTTCCAAGTTCCACATTATTATAGGTTATTGTTTTTATTTTTTCCTAGATCTTTTGCTCGATCCAGGAGTTGATGGGGAATCAATCGATTCCCTTTGACAAGGTTGTTTTGGCTGGTCTGTTTTAGTGCCTTTAGTACATTCTTCCACGTATTTGGCAAGCATGGGGAAGTCCATACCTTCTAGTTTTTTCACTTCTTCTACCCCCAATATAGAATCCATTTCCTATTTTAGTTTCTCACTATCATGTCCCTATATATGTACAATAATTTTTTTATTTTAAATTTAGAAATAAAAAAAACTAATTTCTTCTTTTATAATTTTGAAACTAAAAACTAAAAAATACAATTCAAACACACAATGGAAACATGTACAAATCAATAAATTGAGTATGAAATACCTCATTCTCGTAAGAATTAGATCCCTTTCCTCGTTTCCCTCTGCTGCTGCTTGACATTTTTTGACATCCTAGGGAGAATTTGTTTTCCTCCATACTCCGGAAAATCCATTCTCTTTGATCCCTACATTTTTCTCACTTCCCTCTAACTATTTTAAACAATAGTAGTGCAAAATGGATGGACAGGGCTTTGATTTTCGTCTCTGGTAGGGGGTGAATGAGACGTACAAATTGATTTCGTGACTGCTAGAGGCTGAATCACACCCACAATTTTTTTTTTGACTGAAATCCACAACAGGGGATGAGAGTTTCATCAATATCTCTGTCCACCAACAACAAATATCCAATCAATTAGTTATTTTCTTTCATAGCCTCAATGCATTGCTCCAATCGTGGTCTACACCAATTCCACATAGAACATCAAAGCTCCCTTGATTTGAAATTGGTGAGTATGAGAATGGAAATATGGTGAATGTATTACATTTTTTTGGTTGAATAGTTGGGATACACAATAGGTTTATCCATTGCACATAAAAATTATAGATTGGTAGTTTGTTTTTTTGTTTTTTGTTTTTTGTTGAATAGTTGACGGTAATTTGCGCGCCATCAATGCCATATTTAACACCGACTATTGGCTAACAAAATGTAGTTGGTTTGGGCACTAATTGGGGTTCTAATTAGAGCATATAATATTGCACTTTTTCCCTCTATCTAATTTATATTCATTGTCATCTTTGCACTTTCAATGTTGACATGAGAGGCTTCCTTGTTGTAAAGGGTTTAAATTAAGATAAATGAAGATATGAAAAAAAATAAAAAGCAGTCCATTAGTTTTAATAAAACTCATCTAATATTTATAAGAGTTGTGTCATGTCACCATATTGGGAGTAGAAATTAACAAAACGGTATATATTGAAAATAGGGGCATTTTAGTTAGAAAGGTGCAGTGAAAATCAGTTGAGCTTAAATCAATTGTGTATTTAGCCAATTGGATGGAGCAACAATGAAGTGCATAAATGTTATGTGACTGATGTAATTGTTGTGTATTACAGGATCT
Source organism: Pinus taeda (assembly GCA_000404065.3). Lineage (NCBI taxonomy): Eukaryota > Viridiplantae > Streptophyta > Pinopsida > Pinales > Pinaceae > Pinus > Pinus taeda. The sequence continues at coordinate 153,879 of APFE030540475.1, read as the reverse complement.
AAAGGAGGCCATGGGCAGAGGAGGTGGATGATGTAGACTTACTAAATCAACAAATAGAAAGTTGGTGGCCATAGAATTAGATATGAAATCTGAAGATACAATAAAAGTAAGAAGACAAAGTAACCTCCACCAAAGGAGGACGGTGTTTATGAATTCACAAGTGCTACAACATAGAAGAGATAAAGTTATATAAACTATGTTGTTGTTTTTCTTCAAATCTAAAACATGATATCAATATGTCAAATATATGAGTAAAGTGAGGTTTTGTGTTGGATAACATATTGGTTGAAATGATATAATTTGTGTACTAAATATAGTTAACTATGTTATGTATTATAGGGGTGAGACAAGGCCATGGAAAAAGATTGTGTCATATCAAATAAGGACACGATAGATGTCGCAGGATTTCAGTGATCAAATTTTGACTTAACTTAGGAAGAATTTTGTGATACATCCATCCTTTTACACAATATTATTAGAATTTATAATTTATTATCCAATATTGAAATAAATTAATGCATGTTGTTGATATTTTAGATGGAGATTGGAACAATTGCACAACCTAAGCATTCAACTAGCAAAAGAAAAAAACATATGTACATGGGTGTGGACCTAAAACTGTTAAATCACGAAGAACACAATGGGTAGAAGATATGACAATGGATCCTCTAGACACAACAAATAATTGCACTGAAGAAGAGGTCGTTCACGAATATAGTACATGGGATTGGATTTGTTAAGTGGTATTTGATTATATTTATTTGAAATTGATACATTTATGATTTATCCAATTCTTTCCAAACATTAAATAATGGTTGTGTTTGTTGATAGGTAGAAGATAATGATGAAATAGTGGCTACTAATACCCAAGTTGATCCATTTGGGCTATTAATATTTGGATGAGATGATCCAAACCATCCTTTAAACCATACCAAGGCAAAAATAACATATTTAAAGAGAACTCTACCACCTGATAAATTTGAACAACTGATGAGATTAGCATACACTGATGACATGCTACCTAGCCTTAATGATGATGATCATGATAGTGAAAATGTAGCGCACAAAAAAGGATTGAATGAAATTATTATAGGATTCTTTGGGGATGGAAAAAATGATGACAATAATGATCATATGGTTGATAGTAATGATGAAAACATGGGTGATTACCACCAACGTAATGTTGATGATAACAACCTGCTGAAAGACTCCATCAAGTAAGAAGCAAAGATACCCGTGTTCAAATTGGGTGCAAGTAGAACTTCAAAAATGACATGCACATTAATATTATTAGAAATCAAGTCACTATTTGGTTGTTCAGATAAAGGATTCACCACCATAATGAAGTGAGTTGAAATCTATTTCTTACAATGCATTGTCAATTGGTGTATGTAATTTGTAAACATTCATCAACTTCGTTTATATTTATTTAAGGGCATTTTAAAACCATATATTGTATATGAATAGTCATAATATATATTGACATATCAAATATGTTCATCATAAGTCAAACATTCAATTTATCTAATCTTTGGAAATCTTACAAGGCAATAAAAAATAAAATATTTCCTGAAGAGAATGTGTTGCCATCAACTTGCAGAGAGGCACGTAAGTTGTTGGTTGAGTTGGGGATTGAATATAAGAAAATTCATTAATATAAAAGTGATTTCATTTTATACAAAGATGAATATCAACACAAGGTAGAATTCCTTGCACGCAAAGAGAAGAGATATGATACAAATGTATAAGGTCCTACATTTTCAAATAAGGTTTTATGTCACATGCCAATTATACCTAGACTTCAATTAATGTTTTGTTGCAAGTCACTTGCACAATTAATGGACTGGCATGTAAAGAATAGGAGTAAATATGGATTCATGCGAATTACGACTGACTCCAAAGCATTGAAACACATAGAGGAAAACTGGCCAAGAAAATTGAAAGATGAACCCCATAGTACCAGGTTTGGTCTTGCAATTGATGGAGTGCGCCCATTATATTTCATGAGCTCAAATTATATTGTTTGGATAGTCAGATTGATAATATATAATATTCTCCCATAGATGAGTGTTAGAAAGGAACAACTTATGCTGAATCTCATTGTTCCAGGAGAACATCAAGTTAAAAACATGGATGTTTATCGTGCACTTTTTATTAATGAGATGCAACTAATATGGAAAGACATAAGAATGTATGACATATCACCTTCTCCATCAAATAGGCCCTTCATGTTGTATGGTATGCTATGTTGGACTATTCATGATTTCCGAGGACTTCGTTTTTATTCTGGTAAGCTAATTTTTTATTTTTATTTTATTTTATTATATTTATTTATTTATTTTTATTATTTAATTTAAATTTAAATTTTATTTTTAAGTATTTATACTCATAATTTATTGTCATCCCAACTTTCATACTTAGTTTCATACTATTATTTTGATGTTATTGAACTTAGTTATTGAATTGCAGGGCTTCAAACAAAGGGGATATTTGCATGTCCAAGATGTGCAAAATAATTTCAAGGGCGGTATTCTAAAGATCTGCATAAATTTTCCTATGCAAACAATAATGTTTTTCTACCACTAAATTATAGGTTTAGAAACCCCCAAAAGAATCAATTTAATGGAAAAGTTGAAGATAGAGGCCCTCCCATGATTATGGGTCTAGCTGATTAGCTTATGAAGCATGAAGATGTTGAATTGAAAGCTTGGTAGGGTTTTTTTGATGGGGGTGATTCTATTGAAGAACCAGAACGAGTTGTAATTAAGATGCCAGAAGGGATGAAAAGGAAATCCATATTCTATGAGCTTCCATATTGGAAGGATCCATTAATATCTCACCTATTAGATCCTACATACATCTTCAAAAATGTCCCAGATTCAATATTTCAACATATAGTAGGAAAATAGAAGGACACCTTGTTTTTGAGGAGAGATATTGCTCTTTCGTATACCAAATTCGATAGAAAACATTTGTGGCCAAATAGGGAAAATGAAAAATATGCAGAAGCTCCATGGATTTTGAAAAAGAAAGAGCTAAAACAACTAAAAAATATCATATGTTCAATAAGGAAACCTATTAGCTATGGGTCATGATTATATAAAGCTTTTACAATTGATGGACATATCACATGATTTAAAGCACACGATTTTCATAATTTTATGAAGGTCTAATATATCATCATTTAACATTTGTTGGTAAAATTGATTAGGTACTAAATATATTATGATATTCTATTATGTGACAAAAATAGCTAATGACCTTTGATAAATGTGTTTGACAACATATCATGCCATTGGCAATTAGGGGCGATTCATGTCTTACCGTTGACTTAATGAATTCTATAAGTCGATTATAAACATTTGCAAGGTATGTGGTATGGAATGTTCATGGGTGAGAGACAGAGATATTGTATTTCATTTTGATTTTTCCTAAAGGTTCATACTAATTTACTATTCTTATATTAGGTGGGTGACATCCAAGGAGATCCACAAACGTGAAGTGCCAAAATGGAAAAAGGAAATTGCAGAAATTATATGTGTATTTGAGAAGGAGCTCCCTACAAGTTTCATGGACCTACAAGTCCATTTAATTATACACCTTTTCAATGACATTGAATTGGTGGGTGGCATATCGATGAGGCAGATGTTTTGCTTTCAGAGGTATATGAAAAATCTAAAAAGTCTGACAAAAGGCACATCCAGAGAGTTACATGGCTGAAAGGTATGTATTGAATGCATCAATTTCCTTCCTATGTGAATTCCTTGGTAAGGATTTCGAAGATGGGCCATGTGTCTAGGATGAAGAACGTACATCATATGTTATTGATTGAGAAAACCACAATCTAATGGTGTTGAAGTAGAAATTAGAAAGTACATTCATGATCAATGTGGTAATTGTTTTCCTTGCAGTAATTAATTTACTCTATAATTTATTTGTCAAATTAGCGACAATGCCTTTGGAATTTGAAATAAACATGTTGACATGTAATAGGCGTAGACGAAAGTGCTATGCTTGACAAGTTCATTCTATACCACATGGAATTTATGAACAAATGGATTGAATTGCAAGCTAAAAGAGAGAAAAGTGTTAGAAGCAAGGAGACATTTTAATCCAAGGAATACCCCATTTCCTATTGATTTGCAAGGGGAATGGGCCAAAGATTGCACACTAAAATGGGTTACCGAAGAAATTAAAAATCAATTAGAAGATGCAAGTGTAGATTCAAACATAATAGAAAATGAAATAAACATGTCTATAGGATGTGAAAGAAGGTACAATTGGAATTTTAGAGAATGTTGTTTCCTTAAAATTTTGACACTATTAACTATTTTAATATTCGCCATTATATTTGTTTTAACTGAAATAAATGGTCTTTCACAAGTAAGGAAATATCCAACAATGTGGGCATATGGTCGACATTATCTTGTAGAATGTGTAGATTTAAAGAGACTATCCTTTGATTGTGGCATGATGGTTGACTGCAAGCAATCCAATCGATCAACCTCAAAATATAAGAATATTGTTAAAGGGAATCAACAATATGTTGGGAAAATACAATAAATTATTGAGTTGGATTACTGCTCTTTTAAATGTTGTATTTTTAAGTGTAAATGGTATGAAGCATTTGAGAGGACACGAAGACATGATACCCATAGTGGATTGTTTTATATAGATTCCTTAATGTTCCTACAGGAGGATAAGAAGCCTTATGTTCTACCAATTCATTGTGAGCAGGTATTTCTTTAACTCAATGAAGAAGCAATAGTGATCAATATTCTATTAATACATTGTTTATTGTGAATATATACATGTGTTTATTAATCAATACAATTATTATAACATACATCTAATATATGTATGTACTCTTTCATGTGCAGGTATTTTTATATGAAGATATTATGGACTCGAAAATGATATTTGTCATACATTATGATCCAAGATTAAGGTGTGTATTTTATGATGCATTAGTGGATACTAAGCAAAACAATGATGGCCAACAAAATGAGAGAGAGGGATTAGGGAACATCAAAGAAATTGACATCCATGATGATGTTGAAGATGGTTAAGTTTAGGCATAAGAAGAGAACAATACAAAGTTAGATGATATTCAAATTTAATCTTCTGTGATCCATATTCTAAATATTAGAGACATTTTAAAAAGAAATCACATCAAAGTTAGACGATCTTATGGAAGACAACAATATGAATGGTATAGAAAATGATGAGCCACATACATCTGGTAACAATATGGATGGTCTACAGTTAGATTTCAATGATGATGAAGATGATGTAGGTCAAGATGAGGATGATGATAATATTAAATACTTGAAAGATCATATTAACATTGACAATGATACATTGGATGACATTGTTGCAAACAATGATGTTAATGACCAAGGCTTCTAAATTTTCAGAATTATTTGTAATCCATGTTTAAAAAATGATGATTCTTATGGCCTAAACTTTTAAATGCTTCAAATTTATTTGTGTCAATACAAATTTCCCATTGCAATATCATTAAAGAGTTCAAGATATGGTATGAATTGTTGGAAGAAAAAAATAGGATTACTTGAATGCTTCTTCCATTAATTTTGTATCAACAATGATTGTGATGAAATTAGAGCATCAAAGATGAATTTTGAATCCTTTAATTACATTCAAACATTGAAGATATCACATCAAATGAAATGCTAAAAGGAAACAATCACTAAAGAACACATATTGCAAAATACCAACACATGAATCTCTAGTTTCAATTGCTTAAGTACTTATGATCTTGACAAACTTTAATTAATTTTAGAAAATAAGTCTTTGCATAAACACACCAGTCTTTCTTTTCTCAAAATCCTGACCTTTTCCTCATCATGATGAGAGAATTTATACAAAATTTACAAAATATTTAGTTCTACAATCTTTGGTAAAAAACCCCAATATTAGCAAAAAAATAAAATAAATATGCAATATGTTGCAGAAATCTTGGGATTGTCTATGAGTCATGATTAGTTGAAGTAGAATATTCCTTCGATGAAATCCATTTATTATTGAATGAAGTTATCCTCTATCGGGTGGTTGTTGATGACTCCTTATTATGACTCTTCTTATTAGATTAAGAAGTTTAATTTTTTTTTCTTTCTAAAAGGTAAAAAATGTTTTGATCCAATTATGATTGAATTATGATGCGTCATTCCTCTTTTCTTGAAACTTGAACTGACACTATTCATTTGGGATAAGCATTCTTGATCATTCCAGAAGCTTGGTAGACCCTCCACAAAAATATCCTGGAAGATATCATTAAAATCTGATACTCTACCTAACATATAATTTGATTTTCCTATCATGTCCTTTATTAATCCGTCTTTCACAATATACTTTCTAGCTTGAAAGACAATGTCAACACTGTCATATGTTCCTGAAAAAACCGGTTGAGATTTGGTATTGTGTTAAGAAATATTACAACATTTATGGCTTTCATAGGTTTGTCTCTTATATCCTTTTGAAAAATGGAAGGCTGAGTGAAACAATAAATTTCCACTTGTTTTTCATCTTCAACCTATGCAAAATAATCCTTGAATCTTTTAAGTTCCAAAGAAAGATGGTTCCAAATAACATATTTAGTATCAATTAAACTTAACTTCATTAAATTTAATCTTTCCCTTATTATTTCTATTTAGCGAGAGCTTCTTCAAGAGCCTTTGTTTTCTATTCATTATCTTGCTCTAATTTAGTCAGCTCCTATTTTAATTTTCTGCACTCTATATCTTTAACTATCAAGTTTTCCAATTATTTAGATAATGAAATATCAAAATCAACCCCTCAGATATGTTCAAATTGTGATTTTGAAAGTATTTAAACTTCTTGATTTAACTCTTCAATTTGATTTCTTAATAATCCAATGGTTCCTTTATCATCTTGTAATTATCTTTCTAAGTCATCCCTTTCCTGAGGTATTATAAGAAGCTATGGTGTTTGAGGATGAGCATCATGTGGCATTTTGAGATTTTTCTTTGGGACTTGGATTGCTGTATCTTTTGCTTTTGGTAAATTTGAAACTTCAACATTACTTGCAACATCATCATCAAGTTCCATAATATTTCATTCGAATTCAACTTTTCACAGTCGCAAAGATTTATTTTGTGTTTTCTCTGACTTCAATTTATTCACAGTTGACTGTAATTTTTCTTTTGTAGTGGACTCATTAAACAGATTTGCACAAATGAGCTAACCTATTTTTTGAAAAAATCAATTTTATCAACAATATTAAATTGATTCATATTTAATTTGAACTAAGTTGTCCTAACTCCTTCATGAGATTTACTTCCTTTAGGAACAGGCTCTATCACTGCAAGATTTTAATATATGTATTTTTTATCTACCACAATAATTAAATGAGGAGGATCTATTCAACTTTCTCTTGTCTATCCTGGTAACCTTGTTGTTTGATTTCACTGTAACAAGTTGTGATAGGATTTTCAACTGATATAAGTACACTATATATTGACTGAAAATCCTTAAATTTTGTTGAATACTGCTTATAATAGGTTGTCTCCTAGAATATCTGTCCTTTGACTTACTAGTTACAAGCATCAAATCCTTTTCCTGGGAACATTTTTACCTCTTTCTCCTTTCTTCCTCAATGAGATCTTCTCCATCTATCTGCATCATATCCTCAGTAAATGTCCTTTTAGCTCAACTATCAAGCTTAGTCAGGGTAACGATTTCTATCTCTGCTTGTCCTTTCTTTGAAACTCCTTCTGATAGGTTAGAGCAGTTTTGTTCATTTCCCAATTGATTTTGATCAACATTTTAAACAATTGGCCATTCCATCTTGTTTTCTAGCCTTTCAATTTCTAAACTAACCTGATGTTTATATTCAACCCTTTTTAGCTTCTTGCTTTTGGCTGAAATGATGTGATGAAGATCATAGTGACATGCTTCATGATATTCAAAATTGAAACAAGCTAGAAATTGATCAATTATATATGAAGCCGCTCTATTCTTTATAGTAAAAGGTCCCACTATTATTGGAAATTTGATTAACATTGCTAAATTCTTGCTTAAAATATGTATAAAATTTGAATAAAATATATGTCTTAAGATATCCAAAGCATAAAACCTAGGAGTTAAAAATGAAGGTAGTTTATAGTGTTTAACCTCTACCCCATAAATCCTTATCAATGTATAGTCCTTATATAAGATCCAATCTCCTATTCTAGACCTTGAACTCAGTTGGAGATATTTCTTCAGCTTTAGGTATGCTCTTGGAAAGTCTTCTTCATGAATCAATACATTGGATATGAACTTGTTAAAAAAATTGAAGAAACCCTCCGATTGGTTTCTAATACACAATGCCCTGTGAATCACTTAACTTAATCCAAAAGAAGTAATTTCTTCTGATTCCAAAACATGTTGAAACTGATCAATGAATTTATCCAAAATTAAGTAGATGATATAGGCTTGATATATGAAGCTCAGAAGGATACCGAAACTTCTCAACTGGCCATTCATTGCTTCTGCTACAAATTTAAGATAATGAAACTTTTCTGAAAATGAAAAATACCATAGAAAACCTAGGAAACATTCATTCATGGCCTGATCATGATTGAAACCCAATATTTGACTAATCATGGAGAAAATGATCTGCATTGATATAACAGACCACTTGGATTTCAAAGGGTAGATTAAAGATTGTACAAAAATCGTAGAATTTAGAACACTTTGGAAAAATATAAGTTGTACTTGTGGGGCTAATGATATGAAGGTTTGAACGAGAGCTTCTTCATTTAATTCTATGGTTTCTTCATTGATAAGACTGGATGACTGTAACCCTAACATCTTGAGAACTGATTCGGTAGTTAATGAAATGAGGATATTTGAAGTTTTGTTTGTCACTATTGATCTAACATAAGCAAAATATTTCTTAGAGCACCATATGACCAATTCAGGGAAATGAAAGACCTAAGGAACTATACATAATTACATATGTGACTCCCAAAATTTATACCTCTTACTAATTTCATCATCTTGCTGAAAAAGCAATTGATGGGTTTGCTCTTGAATAATACATGACAAAATTGGGTCATAAGCATCCCAGTCTTGGTCCTGTTGTATCTTTGTAGACAGTTCTAGGCATGGGAATTGTGCCAAAGCATCTAAAGTAAGGTTTTCATTTAAATGGATCACCAGTGCATTAAACCTTAAAACAAATGTATTTTCTAAATATTTCTAAGAAAATTGAAGGGCTGATTTTCATTGCTAATTGTATTAATATTTGAATTGATTTGAAAAGCAGAAATAAAGAAAGTATATAACTTATTAAACATTCATATTGAACATTTGATTTATCATATACAATAGATATGTGTAGAAGTTTTCTACAACAAAAAAAAACAAATTCAAGAGATTACAAAAGGCAACAATTAAAAGATTTAGAGGAATTAACTAAGACAAACTGTTCTGTTAATTAATCTATTTTAATGATTAAAACTTTGTAGGGGATTTTAGGGAGATTGATATTCAATATAGCCTTGCCCAAACTTCTATGTTACCTTCAACATGTGTAGAAATAGATATGAAAAACATTATTGATAACAAGATAAACTCACATAGATACACAAGCTATTCAAAATGAATCTAGAATACTTCAATTATCTTTAGAAATAGATTTGAACATTACAAGCATGTCACTGGTTCATTACAAGGGTTCAACCCTGACTTATTTGAACTACCAAATAATTATAGATCAAAATTCCAAAAATATCTTAAATATAAGCCAAAATTTATTAAAAAATGAGATAATATCTGAAACTGTTTTTGATTTACAAAAACAGAATTGGAAAATAGCTATTCTAAACTGATTCGAATAATCTGCACACAATTTAAGGGTGTTGTTTGATGATTGTTGTTGTTAACTGAATTTTCTTCTTTATGCTCCTCTTTCTTAGCTTGCTACTCCTTTTCGTCACTGAATTCCTTGCATTCTTTTTACTCTATGAGTTCAAGTAACTTATTCCATCTTTTTTCATCTGGGATAGAAACTTTTGTTACTTTCCTATATGCCTCATCGTCTTCTATGTATTTTTCAAAAGTCATCCTAGTGATGAACAAATGGCTAACTTCATGCTGAATGAAAAGATCATACTCTAGGCCTTCTAGGAATGCTCTCCCACTGATTGTCCCTTTGACCTTAGCAAATTTGGTTATGTCTGTTGCTATCTAGTGTGATTTGTATTGATAGTCTTCTAGTGGAATCAATTAGCCAGTAGAATGTCACAGAGATGGAAGTCCCTTTTGTTGTAGAGTATTAATTTTTTGTGAAACTTTCTAATACGGGCTTCCAAGTTTTGACACTTGTTCTCCAATTCTAATATCAAATTTTTATTTGTCAAAACTCTCCTTACTTCTAGGGCAGTATCAGTCTTGTCCTTAATTCCAAATTATTCTAATTCTTCTTTAGTTTTATAATTAAGTACTTTAATTATTTTATTCGCTTCTCCAGGTATATGCTCTAAATCTTCTTTGATTCATGTGATGACCGCTTTTGATCTTTCCACTAATTACTCTAGTTCAAAAATAATTTAAATAGAAGTTTAGAGTTCCATCATGATAAAATTTATATCAAACTAGATTTTCTCTTTTGCCTCTGCCATTGTTTGTGCAATCAATGACTCATTTTCATATTTTTCTATCTGTCTCGTTAATCTGAAAATTTTCTAAACTTCAGCCAGATATGTATTGTCAACCCTTATTTTGTCATTTTGAATTTTCTCCAGTAGAGTTTTGAGTTTTTCAATTTCAATAGTTTTTAATGAGAAGTATCCCATAGATTTTGACAACTTCTCTGTGGAATTTTGGTCAGTGGGCTCTGTTTCTGCTATAGACACTACTGCTGTAGAAATTGCTGGTGTTGAAGTCACTACTGTGGAAGCTGATACTCCAGTACTAAGTTGTAGCTCTTTTCGTTTGATTAATTTTTCCATTTCCGCTTCCATCTTCTCTATCTGTATTTTTTGTGCAATGATCATTTAAAGCATGCTATCCTTCTCCTTCTCTAACTAACTGATTTCCTGAGCCTGTGGATGTTTAGTTGTTGGAAGCTTCAATTGTTTCCTCAATGCTTGAATATCAACATTTCTTCTCTTGATTATTTCCTTAGTTGCATTTATATCCTTAGGATCTAATCCTAATTTTATAACTAAATATTCAAACCCTTTGATTTTAGTGTCCTTTGCTAAAGAAGACATCTTTTCCAATTTTAAATGGGAATGATTGTTATTGAGAGAAGCCTATAACATGGAAGCTACCATGGAAAAACCTGTCAAGGATGAGTATATCATTTCCCCTGCTTGCTTATGGAAATCAATCTGGTCAATAGGGTGAATTTTCTTTGTGTCAAATGAAAGCACATAAGTTTTATAATATTCAACACTTTTAGGCACATGGACCTTTGGTTCTAAGAATGCTAATTGGAAGTAACCATTTTCAATGTCGAGGGTCGAAAGTAATCTGGTGTGAGTTGAGGAAAACTTCTTCTAGAACTCTACATATGTGGAAGTATTTAAGGCCTCATTTTTCTTCTTCATTTCTAAAAACTTTACAAAAATGCTTTGTTGTTTTGGAGAAGAAGGAGAATCTAATGTGTCTTTAGGAATCCACTGTAATGAAAAAGGAGATTATGATGATATTACAACTGTACTAAGTTCTTCATAAGTTTGAGCTTCTGAAGATTCTTCTTCAACATTTACAATTTTTCTCCCTTTGAATACTTTGAATGTTGATCTCTGTAAATATGACCCTGCTATTGATACACTTACTCTTGGTCTCTTTAGCTCTTTCTTTTTCATCCTTAGAGTTTCTAGTGTTGTTTGACTAGAAAATGGCTCCTTAATATCCTGTAATGTATTCTTTTCCCATTCTTCCGTGTTAGTAAACAACTCAATTTTAGGTTTTTCCACATGCATATATGGTGCAAAATTCTGAGCATTTCTCATTGATGAGATTACTCCTAATGGATCATATGATCAACTAAAACTTAACTTAAACTTCATCTGGCTCAATAGGTCATTGACCTCTTTGTCTGAAGCTCTAGTGCTGACTATAAATGGACCAACCTGCACTTTTAATTTAAAATGAGCTTTTTATTTCCTAGAAACAAAATGAACTTCATCCATGTTTAGCATTTGTCTAATTTACTCAAGTGCAAAAATTCTCATGGGGAGAAACATTGGAAATCTGTATGGTTGAAGCTTGCATCTATAAATTTTTGAGTTCAGTGAAATTTTGGAATAAATACAAGTCTCTAACCTTTGTCTGTTCACTCAGATGCATAATTCCCTAGATCTCTATTGAAATCATGGGGACTGCATCAATGTTTAAAAAACAAGTAGCTATATAGAAGAATTGATTAACAAAATCACTAAAAGAAAACTCTTCAGAGGTTTTGCTCACCAAATATGTCCAATGGATCACTGACAGAGGTTTATCTTCAACATCCAAATTTTGTAAAGGAAAGTTGAATATTTCAGATTGATAATATAAAGAACAAGTAAGACAATATTGACTAATGTTTTAATGATCCCTTAGCGCTGAAATTTAAAAATTGGTCATGAATAATATCAAACAAAAACTGACTATAGTTGAATATAATTGAATTTTTTTTACCCAGAAGAAAAACACTGATAGAAAACCCAAGATGAATTCATCAACCCACTAAACACTGGAATATCCTAACAGACAAGACACTAAGGAAATAACCTTCCTAGACAAATTAGGAAACATTGCAGAGGGATAAGGAGTGTTAGTTCTAGGTGATTCTAAGTTTCTGGTAAAAATGACTCAAATATGTGAGCTCTCTGTGGGAAAGTGAGTTTCTAGTTGATTTCCATTAGAGCATCAAAAGAAAAAGGGCGTAAGGAGTCTTATGGATTTAGCTGAAGGGTTTGGAAAATTGACTCAGTTGTGATATGGAAAAGTGTCTCATTGTTCTAGGTAATTACATCTCTTAGGCTAGGAAGATATCAGGCTCCACACCAGGCTATGAATTCTGGGAAATGATGGTTTTGAGGGAAGCAGAATTGGGGCAGTAGGGATTCCCAAAAACATAACTCATCATTAGTGTCTTCAAACTTTTGATATGCCCAATTGTGAAGTTCGTACAAATCGAACTCACAATTGGTATCTAGAATCTTAAACTGAGTGTCAACTAGCGGGAGTTCATCTAGATTAATGAATGGGGGCAATAAAGGATTATCTATCGGGAATTTTTCTTTTCCTTTATGGTAAGCCATTAGGAAAAGAAATTAATGAGAAAATCGAGATAGAGTTACCTGAAAATATGGTGGTGATGGGGGGTCGCTATCTGTTGGGATTTTGCTTGCAGTGGCGTTCTAGCGAATTGCAATGATAGGAAAAATTAGCAGTTGGAAAAGGGTGACCGTGTTTATTAGGAGTTAATAATGGTTTCTTTGTTTAGTTCAACTATCATTGGTGTAGCGAATTAAATAAAAATAAACATTGGCGGGAGTTAGAAATGAACAACAATCTTTTTCTAATTTAGCGGTAGGGATAACAAAAACTAAATGTATCAGGATGTTGGCACGACAAAAATAGTGGGATATTGGATGGCGGGAGAAATGGATGGTGGAAGAGTGGCTTGCGTGCGGGGGAGGGGTGGCACGGTAAACAATTTTAAGCAGAGGGGGCCTCAATTGTTGCGGGAGTGCCATGTAGGAAAAACATGATTTGGAAATCCACTTTGTAGACTCCCTCCCCTCCTTCGGTAATGTTCAAGGATGCAGGTAGTCCTGCTATTAGCCAGAGGTCATTGATTCGGGAGGGCTCCATCTCCTCCATTGATCGTTTCTCTCGTGTTAATTGTTAATAGGCAACAATCACATGAAATAGTTTTATTATATAAAACATATAAAATAAATTTAACTATTGTTGTAGTGTTTACAACCATCCTCCAAAATTTTGACTTAGCTTTGTTTTGGAGCCTCCCTACCAACCATCCTTAACAGCATGTCTTGCACAGACAGGTACTTATGCTTCAGTTGAGTTTCTTGGCTTATCATCTTGTGTTTGCTAGCTTGTTTTAATTTCACCTACAAGCTGACATCCTGTGACTTGGTCATCAACTGACTCTTGTGCTTACTTCCAGAATTGCGCAGAACTGGAGGGAAACCAACCTTGCTCTCTAGAATTACGTAGAGAATAAAGGAAACCTACTGATCTCTAGAAATGCGCAGAGAAAACATATTTACTTCCCTTTGAAATTGCATAGAGTAACCCATCACTAGGCTTTCTCTTAAACTTTGCACAGATCTGGCTGACAGTCTTCGATTCAATCCATAAATTACGCAGAGCTTGAGGGGAATCCAAAGCCACTTAGCCCAGAAATTGCATAGAAGTCACTCAAGGGCTTGTAGTCTGTTGCATGTGTTCCCAAGGTTATCGATTCCCTCCAGGACTAATCAATATTGCCTTGGATGCATGGGCTACTTTTTCCCGAAAAAGAAAAAAGGAAAAAAATCATCCCTAGAGTTTAGGGATCCATTTTTAGTAGCTGGGGGTTACATGTAAAAGCCATTTTAGAAACCTCCCACCAAGTGTCGCTTTTTCCTAGATTTGTGGCATGCACGTCATAAACCTTGATATTATCAAAACTATTTATTTGACACTTCATAGCTCATTCTTCACTTTGATCTTGGATCTATGGCATTCCCCATGGCATCTAGGAGGATTTGGCACACTAAGCTCAACTTTTTCTAGGTAAGTCCACTTTTCATGTCTTTTGTTGCTTTTCTGTCACTTTTCGTATTTTGGTTTGTCTGAGTGTTGTTTGATTGGTTTCATTGAATGCTTGCTGTAATTTTAATGCATGTTAGCTTGTAGAAGCACTGTTTCAAGTTTTCCATTGCATCTCACTATTATTACATGCATGATACTATTTCTGCACTAACATTCGCTCTTGCGTCTACTTGCTTCACACACTTGCTTGTTTTCCCATTTATTGAATCCCACACTCACTGTTTTCATGCATGTTCATTCACTCATGTATACACCCAACTTCGCACGTGCATTCAACCTTTACATGTTTTCAGTCGCCCGTCGATGGGTTTGGGTTGCCTTGGGCCAAACCTTACCTTGCCCGGCTTGCACTGCAAATTTCTGGGATGGGAGGATTTTCCTTGCTCCCAGAAATTGTGCAGATCTTGCCTCACATTGACCTCCTAGGCTTTCTCTGCACAATTCTGAGAGGCAATGCTTCAGTTGGCCCTCAAAATTGCGCAATGCAATTTTATCGGGTTGCAATCATGATGACTAAAACTACGCATTCGACAGTTTCAGTCATCAAAAGGCCAAGATGGATTGTCCTATGTGTAGTTTCAGTAGTTAGTTAGCTCATTGATAGCCCATACTATGTTCTGCGCAGTTCTGGCAGTTAGTCTCCCAACCTCCTAGTGAAAATTGTGCAAATATTCCAGTGAGTCACCCAAGTGTGTTGGATGTCAGTCCTCAAGTTTATTTTTGTTTTTAATTGACATTGTGCTTTCCATGAGTGTTTCTCTATCTCTAGGTATCACGGGTGTTCATCAATCTCTCAACAATACAGGTCGTTGGCTTCCAAGAGAGCAGGGTCAAAGGACACCATTAAGAGCGCAACTAGAGACGTGGTTGAGAAAGTGTCTATGAGCTTGCCCACCTATGAAGACACTAAGTTTTTCATAGAAAAGGAGATCAAGATTAAATGGCAGGACATTAATGACATCTTTTTAGGAACATTTGAGGAGAATTTGGAGGACCGCAGAGTCTATGTCAACATACACAATTCTGGCTTGTATCAGATTTCATGTAGTGTCAATGGAACAAAACATGCTACCTTTAGGGAAAAGGACTTTCAGGAGATGTATTACTTTCCGTAGCCGGTGGTCACAATGGATGCACCCTTCACTAGATCCAACAATAGTGCAAACTCAAGAGACACCTTGAAGAGATGGGTGAAAGAGCCATCTATGTTTAGGGCAAAACCTAACCAATTTTACAAGACAAGGACAATTCAGAAAGCTTATCAGCTCTTGGTCATATTTGCATTCCACTTATATGACCAAGAGAGCACAAAAACATCCCACAAAGTTAGGTGATTGTATTGGATCAGCTGGCGAATGAAGGAATACATTTCAACTAGTCTGACATGTCGGCTCTCCGGCTGAAGGAACAAGCGACAAAAGCCCTACATCTGTCCAAGGGTCAACAATCAAAGCTATTCATGAATTCTCACATACTTGATGCCTTCTGTGCCTGTTAGCAGTTCCCAGGCTTGGGTTGGGCATGGACACCTTCAGAAACCTTTGTTGCACACTTATTGCAGATTGTTCTCTGAGTGAAACTTCCTTGGAGTTATAATACAACTATTAGACCACTTCGTCACCTGATGTACATGATGATCTTTGAGTAGGATCTGCCTTGCATGTCTCAGGCATTGATGGAGGAATTGATTGACATAGAAGATTAGTATGCCTCACCGCTTGGCATCTTTATTTGGATGTACAATGCAAAGAAGAATCCACATGTTTTTCCGAAGTTTTCCATGGATAACCTGGTCATGCAAGAAGTTTCATATCACATCTTGACAGGGTTGTCAACAAGACTACACATGAAGAAGAAGGCACCTTTGCCCACTCTTTCTTTGCTTCTAGGTTGTATGAGATCTAGAATCTCAAGGATGCTGAGGCCGAGATAGAGGAATTCAATAGATTCACCTTCGACATGAGAAGTTTCAATCCATATGACCCACATTTCTTAGTGAAGGAACACTTTGCGAGAATGCATCATCCTTGGATCCATGGGGCGTGTCATTGGACTGAGGAAGACCCATGGAGATACTTTTATAGCTTCTCAAGGCTCAATGAACCGGTCAGAAAGCAACAACATGTAAGTGGTTAGAAGCATAGAAAGCAACAACATCTCAGAGAGCAACATCATCAACAACAATAGAGGGCAACAGACCCACACTTGATAAAGGCAAGTGGAAGGTTGTTGACAACATAGAGGTAGAGCAAAGATGCAAGTTCAAAGAAGACCCACTTGTGTTAAGAAAAGCTTTGGAGATTGAGGCGAAGAGGCGACAACGCGACCTAAGGATTGCACAAAGGCAAAGGGAGAAGGAGAAGCTGAAGGAAGAATAAAAGGAGTTGCAAGAGTTGAAGCAACAACTAAGGGAAGAACAAGAGTTGCTCAGAAGAGAGAAGGAAGCGTAGTAGGAGCACGAAAAACAAGAGGCGCAACATGTACATATTGATGAAATTGTGCATATACAGGTTATTGATTCATCTGAACAACTGGCACATAACAAAAAGGGTGAGCAGTCGTAGGAGCAGGACTTTTCTTAGGAGATTGAATAGATGCTAGAGTAGATGGACATGGTTGTGGTTCAACCAGAGTTAGATTAGGACATTGACCTCATGCCTCAGAACCAAGAGGTCACTCCATCGACTTCACTAGATCTAGGAGCAGATCAAGTCCCAATTGATCAAGGAGACACTGAAATCCTTGAGGACAAGTTGGAAGCAGATGTCGAAAAAATATCCTTTGATGAGTCACAACACAGAGTTGTGTAGTCACGCAGAGTGCCCACTTCGGATGTCAATGTATCTCCTGTGCAGTTTGGAGAATGAGTGATCATGTCCAATGTGCATAGACATCCAATTGCATTGGCCAAGGCTACCAAGGCATATGCCGAAGCCACCAACTTGAGGGTTATATTCTTGATAGCTGAGAACGAGCGTATCACTAAGGAGTTACAAGTGCCAAAGCAAGGAAAAGAGCAAGTTACACCATCCGTCAGAGAAAAGTTGAAGAAAGCGATACTTGATGAATTATTTTCTCTCGATATAGTCATGCAGAAGCTGTACTTCAGGTTCGTCACCGTGCATAAGTCAATTGTGCATCTTAACAATTGGAAGAAATGTTGTGTTAGGAGAGAACACATCTTGACATACATACACACTTCTATCGATCACATGTAGATGTGGATAATGAGGTACAAGGGAGCCCCATTGCACTACCAAAGATGATGAAGCCAAAGGTAGTGGAATTGAAGGTACGCATCCAGAGTCAGATCTAGAACTATGAGGAACTCCTGCAGCTCATCGCCATCTTACAAGCTTCACATGCACGATTATACAGGAGCATGGATGTCATTGTGCACATGCATGCGATACCATCCATTGGCACACTCACCCAGGTGAAGACAAAGAACCAAGTATGACTAGACTTTGGACATGTACTTTGTTCAGTTGATGCACATTGCCACCAACGCAGATGCTATGCACTAGTATGTTTTTGGTCCAGTAGCACTCAAGACCATGATGTGCATGCTATCTGACGAGTTGGACAAAGGTGCCAAATCAGTGTACCCAGATGCAACGAAGGCAAGAGTTCGCTTTCAAAAGGATGTCACCACAAAGTACGAGGACACGATAATAGACTACCAAGCTTGGCATCATTTCTCCACCATCGATCATTGAGAGGATGTCAAAGAGTTACTCTTCCCACAACTGTCCGAGTCTTATTGATGTCTTGCATGGCTTACTCAAGCCCATTTTTTGTCTCACATGGGTACATGTGTAGTTTGTATTGTAAACATGTTGTAAAAGTGAAAGACCAAGTGTCAATGATAGAATGTAACAATCATGTGTAAGTTGAAGAGTCATGAGGGTAGTTGAAGAGTACAAAGGGGGCATGTCAAGGGTCACCCCACCCTTTGCTATTTATATAACCTCATAACTCATTGTACGGGCTTTTGGGGAGCCAAGATTCCTAGATGTGTAACTTAGAGAAAGCTTGGAGTGTATTGTAATGAGCCTTGGCTTCTCCATAGTGTAGAGCTAGTACATCTCTTTGGAGGAGCAGGCAATAGTGACTGTAATGTTCTACTATTAGGGATAGTGAGTGTAATGGTTGTATGTATGATTGGATCTTTCACTCTTTTAATATAACAAAGCCAACACATTTCATTCATATATTGTTATTGTAGTTTGGCTATCCCGATTACTCTAATGATGTATGTAGCTGTAATTTACGCATGTATGTATGGGATATTCCTTATGTGTTTGTATGAATCTTATCGAAGTGTGTTTTTGGTATAATCCATCACTTTGAATCTTTGGCTATCCTGCTTTCCATCTCATGATGTCTTTTTGCTCGTGTGTTCCCTTTCAAGCTGCGTGCTATCACAGGTTTCTAAGGGGTGCATTCACTCCCCCTTCTGTGTGTTAGAGTCTTTCATGCATCTTCCTTGAATTGCTACAAGGTCACACCCTTGCTTCCAACAAGGACATCTTACTCACCTCTGCATGCAACCGCGGTTAAGGCAATACTGTACTACCCACTGCTGGGACTCCTACTTCAAATGGTTTGAGGTCTAGTTGGGACTTCTTACTAGGGAGATCCCCTGACCTGTTGGTGGGTCCAACACCGTCAACATTTTTGGTGCTAGAAGGAGGGCCAAATGACAAGATGAGTCCTCACATCCTATTCTAAATATTTGCACATCTATCATGGATATTTTTGTAGTGAACCCTCCACGATTTGTTTCCAATGCACATTCCTTTGAAGTCATGAACGAGTTTTTTGATCACTTGTTGGAACTCACGTATGATTGTCAACCCTCACTACTCTTAATTTGTGTGCAAATTTGGTTGGGAATCCCATGGGTTGTCATATGCATTTTTTACCTCAATCTTCATCTTCACATTCTGCTGATGCTCCAGATTGTACTGTATTGTGTTCTCACATTCCATACTCTATACCTGTTGTGAACGAGGATCAAGCCATCGATGGACT
This sequence comes from Pinus taeda, assembly GCA_000404065.3. Classification (NCBI taxonomy): domain Eukaryota; kingdom Viridiplantae; phylum Streptophyta; class Pinopsida; order Pinales; family Pinaceae; genus Pinus; species Pinus taeda. The sequence continues at coordinate 134,034 of APFE030540475.1, read as the reverse complement.
TTATGTTGCACAACCAACCTGCGTTGTCATTTACGATGAGTATGACTGGGAATCTGAGAATCAACCTACAGTGAAGGATGACCTTGTTTTGTCTACGCTTCCTCTACTTTTTCCTGACATCTTTGGTGATTCTGCTATCTCTGATTTTCCTTGTGTAAATCCATCCACAGATGAATCTACTTTCGATCATTCATAGAACACACCTAATGTCAGTCCATCATTTGACAGTGGAGAGAAAAAATTCTTCATTGAAAATCCACTTGATTTGTCATCTATCTTTTCCAGAAATGTGGAGGGTGAACATTCTTTCTTCTCATCTACCCTTCTGTTTGATTCATCAGATCATGAGGATTCCGATGAACTTATTGATTTTTCTAATCGTAGTTGTAATGATATTTGTACTTCCATCTTCAATCACGATGTTGATTCTGTTGATCTTTCAAAGCCACCTATTTATGATGATCTATCTGTTGATGAAGTCAAAACTTCGTAGGATGTTGAGGCACTTTAGCCCGAGTTGATGGTTATGTCAAGCCCTCGCTATCCTGATGTTGGTTTCACTTCTGATAAGGAAATTGTTGAATTAACCAAGGTTCCTCATCACTCATCTGTATGCATTGAAGATCAATCCAACACATAGATTTCACTTCCTCCACCTGAATCACATGATCCCATCACTCATGCATTGGAGGAATCATACACAAAAGCACACTTGCAAGACATAAGTTGTCCCTTTTACTCATATTTTCTTTCCTGTCACAATTAAGAGAGTGAATATGTTTATCTTCTGCATGTAGTATGTCATAGCACCATGGTAAGTCCATAGAGTGCTTGTCGTGCACTTTCACTCTTTTCTTTTCTGTGGATGCATTTAAACTCAAAGTATATTGGTCTTCATTTTTATATCTTTAATGTTTGTTGGATCACTTGAATGTGCTATTTGCGAATCATGCCTTCACCAACATGGGTCAACAAATGCGCTGGTGGCTGCATTGGAAATATCACTTCACGTGAGCTGACCCATGCACCGTTAGCTTAGGAGTAGGAGTAGTGTTTTCTTTTTGTCTGGTTTTCTTACATGCATGTTTTCTTTGTTTGTTTGTTTGATTGCTTGCCTTGCTTACTTACTCTGCTTTCAAATTTACTTTTGCTCTTTGCTTTATGTTTTGTTTTCTTGTTTAAATTTGTAGGTTAGTTTTGCATGAAACCGTGTATGACTTTTAAGACAAGCAGGGTAAAGTACAAGAGGACTTGTACAACTATCAACATTTGGTTATATGTTGTACTCCCTCTTTATGTAGAACTTGTTGTCTTTAGTCGATGATATACCAATGGAAAATATGTTCTATTCAAAGTGAATCTTGGTGAAAACACAACACTTGCACTCTAACTAGTACCACCTACTTTAGTCAGTTGCTTTGCGTTAACCCTTATTAGCTCAATCAAGTAGAGTAAGATGAGGGAGAAAACCTTAACAATTATGTCAGAGGTACATATAAAATACTTCTCTTAAGGAACAACCTCTTTTACTCTCAATAAGTCGGGGTCCCTCTTCCACCTCTGAAATAAATAATTGCCTATGCATATTCTTTGAAAAATGAAAAAATGAAAATGTGAAAACTTTTGAAAAAAATGAATAAGGAAAAATAAGAGAAAGGCTTCCTGCGCAGAGAGGTGATGCAAGTAACTCCGCTGGGGTATTGACTAGGCTCGTTGGTAGTGAAGCGATGCTTGTGTTCTTACATGACTCTGCTGGGGTACTCTCTAGGCCTGCTGGTAGTGGAGCAACACCAGTGATGAAAATTAAACTCTAACAGTCATATTACTTGTGCACCAATATACCCCTCATCCCCAATTGAAACAACTAATTTGACTTGGCTTGGAATGTGTGTTGCGTGATCAAGAGCATGACAAATGCTACATGTTTCACTCAAGCTAATATGGACACCACGATGATCAAAGAATCAAATAATACTTCTCAAGGAGTTAGACTTTATTTTCTCGAAACAAGGTCCATTCGGAGAGCTAGAGTTCTACCATTGTGTTGCAAATGTTGTAGTGGCTACAACCATCCTCCAAAATTTTGCCTTAGATTCATTTTGGAGCCTCCCTACCAATCATCCTTAGGAGAATGTCTTACACTGATAGGTACTTATGCTTCAGTTGAGTTTCTTGGTTTATCAACTTGTGTTTGTTAGCTTATTTTCCTTTCACCTGCAAGCTGACATCCAATGACTTGGTCATCAACTAGATCTTGTGCTCACTTGCAGAATTGTGCAGAACTAGAGGGAAACCAACCTTGCTCTCTAGAATTGCACAGAGCATTAAGGCAACCTGCTGCTCTCCAGAAATGCGTAGAGCAAGTAGACTACCTCCCCTCTGAAAATTGCACAAAGTATCCCATCACTGGGCTTGCTCTCAAAATTTGTGCAGATCTGGTTGACATCCTTGGCTTCAATCCATAAATTGCACAGAGCTTAAGGGGTAGCCAGAGCCACTTAGCCTAGAAACTATGCAGAAGTCACTCCAGGACTTGCAGTCTATTGCATGTGCTCCCGAGTTGAATGATTCCCTCAAGGACTAAGCAATCTTGCTTTGCATGCATGAGATGATTTTTCCTAGAAAATAAAAAGGCAAAAAGAAAAAATAATCCCTAGATTTTAGGGATCCATTTTTAGCAATTGGGGGTTAGATGCAAAAGTTGTTTTAGAAACCTCCTGCCAAGTGTCGCTTTTTCCTAGAGTTTTGGCATGCACATCATAACCCTCGATCTTATCAAAAATATTTATTCGATACTTCAAAGCTCATTATTCACTTCGATCTTTGAGCTTTGGCATTCCCCATGGCATCTAGGAGCATTCGACGCACTCAACTCAACTTTTTCCGGGTAAGTCCGCTTTTCATGCCTTTCGCTGCTTTTCTGTTGGTTTTTGTATTTCAGTTTGTGTGATTGTTATTTGCTTGGTTTCATTGAACGTTTGCTGTCATTTTTGTTGTAGTGTTTTCTTCTCAAAGGTGTACGAAAATAACCCACTTAAGATTGTGGATGACAAACAATCTCAATAATATAAATTGCTGCTAAACATTGTAGATCTGCAACAACTGATAGAAACAAAACCTGCCAAGGTCTGGATCTATGCCACAAATAACCCCAAACATCCATTGGAAACTAGATATGTAAAGAGTAATTTTATTATAGCACCTGTGAAGGGAACAAATAAATGTTACGTGCAAACACTCCATAGAGTTAGGCTTTTGAGAATCTTGTTGATTCCTTCAACTTGTCCATTATCTTCGGGGTAATAAGACGATGAGTACTGGTGCTGGAATCTCAATAATGAGGATAGTTCACGCCATACCTCATCTTCAAAATGTCGGCCATGGTCAGAGACCAATTGTTTAGGAACCCCGAATTGAGTGATAACATGGTTAAAAAAGAAAAGGGCTGTGGTAGCTGTCGTGTTATTGAATGTTGGCATGGCCTCAGCCCATTTGGTAAAATAGTCAACTACCATGATAATATACTTATGGTTATTAACAGATGATCGTTGACACTCCATAAAGTCAATGGATCATTTATAGAAAGGACTAGCAGCGATGACAGGATGGAGGGGAGCCGGTGGGGCTCTTGTCTTTGGGGAAAAATGTTGACAATTGGGGTAGTGTCCGACCTCAATGCAATCACTGAAGAGAGAAGGATAAAAGGAACAAGCACACATTAATTTCTGTTCAGTTGACATACTGGAGAGGTGACCACCACAAGTGCCATTACGATAGGAATTTAGCATTTGCTCAGCTTCAGGATGGGTGAGACAACGACGAAGGATAGAATCCACACTGCGATGATAAAGGTTGTCACCGATGATGGGGTAGTGAGGGGCTTGGTATCGAATCCATCGTCGATCATCACGAGTAAGATGGGGAGCGAACTTTTGGGTTCACAAATATGTGAGAATATCGTTGTACCAAGGATCGTCTGAAGTGATAACAAACAAGTGTTCATATAGGAGCTTGTCATTAACCGATAGATCACATGGACCAGTGGGTAATTCAAAAATGAGTTTGGCGAGGGCCAAACCTTTCTTAGTCTTAGGCGTAAAAAACTAAAGATTGAATTCTTGGAGGATGACGATCCAACATGCATACTTCTCATTGATGATCCACCGACTCAATATGAAGGTCATGGGGTTGGAGTTTGTTACAACCCTGGTGGTATGCGTGAGGATATAGTGACAAAGCTTTTGGATAGAGAACATGACAACCAGTGCCAACTTCTCTTCATGGAAGTAGTTCACACGGGGACCTACTAACTTCTTATTGACATAATAGATAACATGCTCATTCCGATCCTCATCTTCTTGAATAAGGACCCCAGCGACTGAATTGGTGGAAGATGATATGTATAAGATGAAGGCTTTGGTGAAGTTGGGGGGATTGATCAAGGGTGTGGAAGTGAGAGCATGCTTTAGGGAATAAAAAGACTGTTAAGAATGGTCATCCCAAAAAAATGGAATGGTGGAGCGAAGGAGTCTGAGAAACCCATGCGATGGTCGCATAGTCATGCATGAACCTGCGAAGGAAGTTGGCTTTGCCTTGAAGGCTTTGTAATTGGCACAAGGTACGAGGATGTGGCAGTTCAAGAATGGCTTGAACTTTCAAGGGGTCAAGAGTGATACTGTCTTTTGACACAATGAAGTCTAACAGATGGCTAACAAGAACACAAAAGACACATTTCAATAGATTAAGATGAATGTTACACTTGTGGCATCGAATAAAAATGGTGCGTAAATCATGAATATGTTGCGCCCGAGACCTAAAATGAGTGGTGAGATCATCAAGGTAAGCAATGATAAGGTGTGCCAAGTCATGAAAGCAATACGACAAGGCCCGCTGAAATGTGGCTCCAACATTTTTTAAGTCGAATGGCATGACTCGATATGCAAAGGTTCCCCACAGACTAATGAAAGCTGTCTTTAACTGATTGGCATGGCAGATACTGATCTGGTTGTACTTGGAGAATCCATCCATAAAGGTTAGAACCTCATGCCCGTCACTCATCAATGATCTAGTCAATAATGGGTGTGGGGAAGTTGTCTTTGGGACAAGGTTTGTTTAGGTTGTGAAAATCTGTGTAGACACGAATGGTGCGTTGCTTATTGAGAACAAGAACTGGGTTGGATACCCATGTGGTATACTCAATGGGATAGATGAAATCAGCCTGCGTGAGCTTGTCGATTTCAGGTTTTATGGCCTCACGTTGAGAAGGGTGGATGGGTCTCAAATTTTGACAGACATGAGTGGCATCATGCCATGTGTCGATATGGTGTTCAACAATGGCGAGATCAAGTCCGGGCATCTTAGAGTAGGACAAGGCGAAAACATCATGAAATTATTTGAAGAGGTTGGTGTAAGCTTCAATTTCTTTTAGGGTGCATTGTGCCCCCAAGGTAATGTTTTCTTTGACCCCTGGTTTATTTGAAATGTTAATTTTGATAGTAGGAGAGATGTTGGTCATGTTCCCTTCTTCGAAAGCATCTAGGGTAGGTATGGGATTTTGAAACCAATCGATTTCACTGTGGATGAAGTCTTTTGATTCCACAACATACTGGTCATAGGACTACTATGGCATGAAGTATGCACGGTGGTCCATATCATCCCAAGGGTAGTCAGGAGTAGTCATAGCTTCCATGATGTCCTCATCAGAGTAGAAGATGGGTGGATGGGAGGAAGACTGACTACACGATGTGACGACATTACTTGGTACATCAACCTTAGAAAGAAGGTTTGCATACACATCATCTAGAATGGTAGACGATGAGCTAGTATATGGAGGATCTACAGATGTTGAGCCCTAAGATCCAGGGTAATGTTCCGGCGTAATAGTTCCTTTATAGTTAAGACTTGGAGGAACAATTCCTGGTGTAAACATAGGAGAGGCGCCCACAAATGGAGGAGGTCCTAGGTGGGTGGATCCAGAGGGCTTATCTAGAAGAGAAACAACAGAGTGCTAAGGAGCTGGCTATTGATCAGGTGTACTAGACTACTTAAGGGCAGCCCTTGATGCTTGTAACATGCAAACACTCATAGAGTTAGGCTCTGAAATGGGAGGGTGAGGATCAGGGAATGCACCCAATATTGAGGAATCCTTGTAGACTCTGGGTGAAACACCACTAGGAGGAGTTGTAGACTGTTTGTCGGACATTGATGAGATAATGGACTCGGGGGAGGTCACGGATGTTGGCTCGTAGTAAGTCAACTGATCGATGGTAATGGTATTCCCATCATGGGGGAAGCACATCTTGTGAAACACCACAGATGCAAAAGCTGACATGGAATATGTCTAACTACTACATAAGAGAATGTTTTAATCTAAGGGGGCATCGATGAGTTCAATGTCAACATGGAGAGTCTTGCCCACAAGGGTCACTGGATAGTTGGAGTACATGCCAAGGGGCTGGGAGGAGTGTTCATCCCAGGCACCCAAGGTGATGGTGGAGGGGGACAACTCAGGTGACTTGAGCTGTTTCCAAACAGCAACAGACATCACATATGTGGATGTGCCTTCGTCAATAATGCATCAAGAGATGATGGCATTACGGACTCTAACTGGTATCTGGAAAGCAACAAATGATGGCAATGGGGGCTACTGCGATGTATCAATTAGGAAGAAAATTAGACAATCGTTGGAAGGATCTACAGCACCAAAGGTAGTTAATAGAGCTTTCTTTTGAGATGGGCATGATTGGAGGACTTCCAACGCCGACATGGCAGTAGGTGATAGCGCCAAGTGGTCTACTATACTGCATGTATGGGAAGCTCTATTAGAAGCAACATTATAGCGTAATGGTCCCTTTGGGATCTTAGGAATGGCCTCAACTTTAGGTAGAGGGATCTGTAAAGGACCATTTGGTGTCGTAAGAGGCTCAACAGATACTTTGGTTTTGGAATCGGTGGCTGACGAAGTCAAGGGCTTGTCATATGACACGACTGAGTTTGCAGGTTGATATTGGAGGGGTTAACCTCATCTGAGTTCATCATAAGGATCTGGTAGTCACTAGGACCAGAAAGTTGTGAGGGGATGGGTTGCTTGAACTGGCTGAGGTTGAGAAGAAACAAATCCTTGCTGAGGGAAATGATTTGTGAGCACTTCCGGTTGAGATTGTGTAGGATTCTGAGGTGATTGTTGACCTCTAGATGCTGCTTGAGCTTCACAAATTTGGTGCATCTGGGGTAAGAGAGGACACTCATGTGTATAATGGACATGTACACCACAACAACACAAGGATTATTCATATGAATAACCTTGTTCTGCTTGGGCTGGCTACCCTATTGCTGGTTGTTGGTGTTAGGACGATTCCCCTGGGGTTCACTAGGCTGGTTACCTTGATTACCCTAGTTACCCTTGTTACCCTTCCCCTTATTATTTTTCTTTGAATTTTGGGGATTGGTAGAACTCTACTGGGCAAACACCTAACCCTGAGGAGGTGGTGGGTACTAGGGTTGAGGATGCAGGGGAGGCTGCAATGCTAATGATTGAGGGGCTGGAGCGCTAGGTTGTGCAAAAGCAGAAGCAATAGTTTGGTAGACGGGCTGGGGTCCTGGAAACATGTTCCTAGCAAGAGGGGCATAAGTGTTAGAGGAACTAGTGCCCCCCTTTGGGTAGCCATAACTTTTCTGAGTATATGGCGAAGAGTGTGAAAGGGATCCAACAATACTGTCGGTGACATGAGATGCCCCTAGTACATTGGCACTTCCAGGATGAGGGAGGTCTGGAATGATGGTATATACATAACCGGATTGTGCATAAATCAGATCATATCTCAGAGCAGTTTGGTGAGATTCTTCCTTGGTGTAAGGAAAATGGGACGCAACATCTTTTCCAATGTGAGATAAAAGGCTCCTAAGAAACCAATCTAGATAGACACGACCTTCGAAAGGCGGGGAACGACATGTGCTCCTCCTTCGACACCACTGTTGAACATGGTCGGAAAGGTGAGTGGCGGAGGACTGACAAAATGTGGTCAATAACTTGTACCAGTGTCGTACCAGAGAGGTAACTGGAAATATGAGAGGAACGCTTTAGCAAGCGTCGCGAAAATGGAATGAGATGTGGAGGGATGGTTTACATACCATTTTGCAACTTCTCTAGTGAGCGTGCATTGGAATAGCCGAAGACGAATGGAGTCATCGGTTATGGAGTTGGACAAACACCACATGTGGAAGGATCAGACATGGTTAGTAGGATCCTCTCCAGCATTACCCTCAAACTTCGGGATGTCTGAGGGAAGCTTAGTCAGCATAGAGGGGCAACCAAAATCATGGTGTATGGGGTCGTTTATCAACTGGTTAAAATCTGGTATACTTAACCCAACCATAAAGGGGAGCATGGGGGCTGCCAGAACGGTTCCTGAGACTGTTCTGCTTGATGTGATCACTGGGATAGAATCAGAGCCAACACTGGGTTGGGTTCCTATAGTAGATGTGGGTCCAGACATGGTGACGATATGTGGTGAAGGAGGCTCGGAATCAGATGAGGAATCATAAGAACTAGGAGAAGAGACGGCATGAGGATTCAGAGAGCTATGAGATTGAACCTAATGGGGAGGGGCAATATGCCCAAGTGGAAATTGAGGGTGAAGGCCTAATAGTCTCCGCAACAAATGCCTTGGTGGCGCAAGGGTGGTAGGACACATGTGACACAGAAATGGTGAAGGGAGATCAACAATATGCCTTTGTCTCAAAGAGGGGAGATAAATTTATTATGTTAAGTCTTTGCTTGGAAGTGTAAGCAATGTGCCCTTCACTTAAGGTGTTCTTGTGTGTGAAAGTGTATTAATTGATTAAATCCATATCATGTTTGTAAAAAAGAAAAAATCTTGCTGAAAATGAACAACAAAACAATTAAGTAAACCCCACCCAAATTGGGTTTGCAAACACTGCGCTGGTTGGTGGCTAAATCGATGGAAAATACACTAAAATGGTTAAGATATCTAAATGTCAGTTTGATTGGGATCAAGTGACACTAAGCTCCTGGAATGTGGTGCAACAACAACAAAAAGCCAAAGGGGAAGATTGTTGCAAAAATATAGGGAGATCGATGAAATACCTAGGGCAACCGATGGGACCATAAAGCAAATGACCAAACAAGTTTAACTGTGAAACCATGGATGGTAACAACCTATCTTTATAGATTTGAAACAAAATGGTACAAATTTGGAAAATGTGGTTGAAAGTGCTGCAAAAACTCATACTACTCACTCAGCTAAACTCCTCCTGGAAAGGTGGAAGCGTACTAGAAGCCTTGGGGAGGCTAAATTCGACTTCGACAAGTAAATCAAAGTGGATCAAGGCATAAGTAGGGTGAGATGGAGGTAAGACAACCCAATAGAAAACTCTCTGCAAAACCCAGAAACAAATTTGAGAAAAACCCTAAAACCCAAAAATCGTAGGTACTGGCCTGTTTCTCTGTAGGGATCACACTTTTTGGGTGGTTAAGTGTGCTCTGGCCTCTAGATCATACTTTTTGGGCCAAGAAGTGTGATTTCTTCTCTGTGAATCTCAGTCGGAAAATCTCAGAAAAAAGTGCTACCTTTGTTGCGACTGGTTCCTGTGACCTACGGAAAAGACCAGAAAGATTGCAGAAGTCAGAAATTTATCAGATATAGGGTTAAAAAACTAGGAAAAATTAATATAATTGAAAAAAGAAGAAACCCTAAGCTGAAAATCGAAGGTCACCTAGGTTTCTAGATCTGAAGTATAAAACCAGTAGAGCCGCCAATTTTGCTGTAGTGTTTTCTTCTCAAAGGTGTACGAAAATAACCCACTTAACATTGTGGATGAAAAACAATCTCAACAATATAAATGGCTGCTAAACATTGTAGAGCTACAACAACTGATAGAAACAAAACCTGCCTTTGGATCTACGCACAATCATAGTTAAACAACAAGAATAAAGAGTAATAACCTCAATCATCCAATGGAAACCAGATATGTAAAGAATAATTTTATTATAATACCTGTGAAGGGAACAAATAAATGTTACCGTCCCTCTCTATGGGATGGATTCTTGGCTATCCTCAAACATCTTCATCATGTGTAGAGTCTCTCTCGTATATAGTGTGTAAACCCAACAAAAATATGGTGTGCGACAATGAAAATAATCAGAGTTACAATAGTGAGTGCAACAATGAAAATAATCAAAAGTGAGTAATAAATGGAAAACCCTTCTATTTATAACAAAATATTGAGTTATCCTCGAATAATGAGCAATAATGAAATATTATTGATCCCATTCTTGGAATAACCACCTGGAATATTTTATTATATTTGTTTAGGAGGGAAAAATTATTTAAACTTTTATTTAGAAATAATAAATAAATAAATGATTTATTTATCATCTCAAGGAATTGGTTAAGGAATAACAAACAAATAAGGATTTATTTAATTATTCCTAAGGTATTTAGTCAAATTTGACAAAGAATAATAATTAATTAGTTATTCTTGGAGAAAAATAAGATGATTAATGATTTATCTGTTTATCTTTCATGATTGGGTCAAATATGACAAGGAATAATAATAAAACAAAGGTTAAATTAATTATTCCTTGAAGAAAATAAAATAAATAGTGATTTTTTAAATTATTCTTCATGGGTTTAACTATAAATTACTTAACAAAGGTGGTTTATTAAGTGATTTCTCACAGTGAAAGCAACTTACTATGGTAATATTGGCTTTACATGGTGTAATTCTTTCCATCTAGTAAATTAGGCTAGATGATCAAATTTTTGGTGATAACAGTTTTAATGCATGTTGGCTTGTAGAAGCATTGTTTCAATTTTTACATTGCATCTCACTACTATTTCATGCGTGACATTTTTTCTGCACTAACGATCGTTGTTGCAGTGACTCCTTCACACACTTGCTTGTTTTTCCATTTAATGAATCTTGCACTCACTATTTGCATGCATGTTCATTCACTCATGTTTGCACCCAACTTCACACATGAATCTAGCCTTTACATGTTTTAAGTCGCCCATCGACGGGTCTGGGTTGCCTTGGCCTAGACCTTGCCTTGCTTGGCTTGCACTGTATATTTATGGGAGGGAGGCTTTGCCTTGCTCCCATAAATTGTGCAGATCTTACATCACACTAGCCTCCCAGTCTTGCTTTGCGCAATTCTGAGAGGCAGTGCCTTAGTTGGCCCGCGAAATTGCGCAATGCAATTTTACTGGGTTGTAGTCACGCTGACTGAAATTGCACATTGCACAATTTCAGTCCTCATCAGGCCAAGATGGAATGTGTGCTGTGTAGTTTCAGCAGTCAGTTAGCTCACTGATAGTCTAGACTGTGTTTTGCGCTGTTCTTGAAGTCAGTTTCCCAGCCTCCTAGTGAAAATTATGCAAATCTTCCAATGAGTCACCTAGGTGTGTTGCATGTGAGTCCTTAAGTTTCTTTTGGTTTTCAATTGACATTATGCTTGCCATGAGTGTTTCTGTGTCTCTAGGTATCACAAGTGTTCATCAGTCTCTCAATAGTACAGGTACAATGGCTTCCAAGAGAGAAGGGTCAAAGGGCACCATTGAGACGTGGTCGAGCAAGTGTCTATGAGATTTCCCATCTATGAATACACTGATCTATTCATAGACAAGGAGATCAAGATCAAATGGAATGACATCAATGACATATTTTTAGACACCTTTGAGGAGAATCTGGAGGACCGTAGAGTCTATATCAACATACACAAGTCTGGTTTGTACCAGATTTCATGCAGTATCACTGGAACATAATGATGAGTGCCAGTATTGCAGCAAGGATGCTACAAATCCTGGCTACCAGCTTTACTTTATCAACTCAGGGTTCGTATAGACTTGGAGGTGACATTGCTATGTACACAAGAAAAAGTGATCGTTCTGCCTGTTGTCACTACTCAGCCAGCAAGAGACCACTGGGGTTTTCAAGCGAGACTTCTATGGAGTTAGAAGAATCTTAATTTCTTGATGGAAGAAAGGTAAATCCACTCTAAGAAAGAGCTAATCTATGAAAATAATGGAGAAGATCGAAATTCAATGCTAAATCACACCATTTCCTAATTAACTGCTAAGAAACTATGCTTTGCAAAAATTCTAAATCAACATGAACCAAATGTTACTATCTAAGTTATAGAAGTGAGAAGCATCAAACATCACTAGTGTGCAAGAAAAGAGACTGAAATAAATCTATTTTTGTCTTTTCATGCAAAATCAAGCATGCAAACTAATTTCTTCTGGTGATGTGGCAGGTGAGTTAAGGATGTTTGAGGATGGATGGAAGGGTTATGAGATGGTTGGATGGTGTAGGAGACCCTTGGGAGGCTTTTGGTGACTTCATAGAGGTTTTCCCTCAATTCAGCCTCAAAAATAGCCATTTCAGGAAAACCTACAAGATGTACTAGAAACCTACAGGATTCCATGTAAACCTACATGATACAACCGAGAGTAAAATGTGAGGTGTTGGAGGTGATGGAAGGCTTAGTAAAAGTGGTTTATGGGTGGAATGGAGTGGGAGAAGGTCTAGGATCACTCAGAAGTCAACAACAAAGATAGGATATGGCTGGATTCGCTCAATGTGCTTGGAAGAATTTCTATGAAAAATGATGGAAACTAGTGAAGGTGATGGTGAAAACAAGGGATGAATAAGGTGGATGGAGTGGAGGGTGGCTGCTGGCTATGAATTCTTAGTCTCCTCTTGAAGCACTTATTCTACATAAACCATGTATATCTTCGAAAAAGCTATGTAAACAAGAAACATTCTCATAAACTAGAAAAGAAGAATTAATGAACTAATTGCCTACATTATGCATGAGGAAAGTTGCTGAAAGGAATGAAAGCATGGATGAGATGTAATGCCAAAATGAATATGAAAAATATGAAAATATATTCCTATCTTTCAAAATTTACCAAATACTAATTTAAAGACAATAGACTCCAAATGTCATAAAAGAAATAGAAATCTGTGTTTTTGGGGCTGCTTAAGGGTCCCTTCCTCAAGTCATGATCCCAGAGGGAGGAAGTGAGGCTGAGACACCTACTGACAATCTTATGGTTCTCCTTTTATCCCTACTAACCTGCTATTGATGTAAGACACAAATGGAAGCAAACTAATAAATAACCAATCCAATCTACACTACTTGCAATGGAAATGCATCTAAAAGAAAATTAACAATGAAGCTATGAAAATACACTAAACATACATATACATGAAAGAGGAGCTTTGGCTACTAGGGTTAGGCCCTAAACCAAGATATTAAGCCCTCTTAGTTAACTCAGTGCTGGCTCAAAACAAAACTCATTCTTATTACTGAAACATAAAATTGCATCAATAAAACTTTCACAAGTCTGGAGCATGAAAATAGCTTAGAGTTTTACAGCCAAAATACGAATCCTAATGAGGCTCTAGGCCTCTTTACTTATACAAATGAAGTCCCCAATTACTTCCTTAAAATTAGGGAGGCTCGGCTCCCAAACTTGAGATAAACTATCTCTTTGTCTCTCACTTGCTCGACTGCCTTCTAATCCTCATGGCTTGGCTGTTTTCACTTTGAGTTGGTGTGATGGACGGAGTAATATTCGAATGGGGGATAAGTAAATGAGGAGGATTTATCTCCTACAATCCCTCTCCCTTGTCCCATTCATGTTTTAACCTTAGTATTTGAAAAAATTTCTTGATTTTCTCCTTCAATCCTTCAATCCTGCACTTAATGCATATTAGTCCACTAGGCATAATATCCAACTCTAACTCATCTCATAAACAAAATATAATAAAAAACATGTAATAATTTGTGAGAAAAGTTGTTTTGACTAAGCTAGGAGGTGAATTAAGGCCCATATAATTACCGAATTATGAGGCTCATCATCACCCCCTACTGAAAGTGTTTCTCATCCTTTGAGTAACTCAATCAATATCCATACCCTTCATAGCTCTAGTGGCCTCCCTGACATCCCATGCCTCTATTGTGGTTTCCTCTTCTTGTTCATAGAAGCCTTCTTTCCTTTCTACCTCCTCCCACTGCCTCCTTTTTCTTCTTCCTTCCTTCCTTATAGCATTCCCAAGAGTAATGGTGGACTGAGTTTCAGGCCAATCCAATTGACTTTCAACCTTTTCATATATTGCTTGTACATGGGTGTCCTGTTTAGTGCTTCTCTCATCTTTGAGGAGACTGGTACTCTCTTATCTTTAAGCTGTGTGGCAATGTGTTCTATCTCCTTAGGAAAACATGTATGCTATCATCCGCTAATAGCCTGAACATGTCCTCCAAATGTGAAATTGCTTGCTCTTGGGCAACAAAATATCTAGGTGCAAGCTGACGATCATTTGCAATCAAATTATGGGTACTGATGAGGGCCATGGGATTTGATTGTTCAGCTCTGATCATAAGAGGTTTAGTTTTCTCTCTTGCCAATATCTTCTTCATCTTTAAAACCCTTGACTCCTCATGGTTCATCCATGATGCCAAAGACATCAACTGTAAATCTCCAAGCTTGGCATTAGGGTCCCATACATTCATGTCTATTAAGGCCATGTTGTGCAAATAAAACTCAGCCATCTTGGCTCTATATTCTAGTGTGCTATGATCACAAATATTAATGAACTACCTGTAGTCCTGAAATGGCATGGCGCCTCTCTGTGATAGGGTATTTATCTATAGCTATAGTCATTGTTCCTTGAGGTATAGGGAAAAAGATTTAGCTAGCATCTTACACTAGATTGCTTCCAAAGAGAAACATGCCATACATGCCAATTGATTCTCTCTTTCCTACAACTATCCTCTCAACCATGCATTTTCTGTATCTAGTTGATTTTTCATTATGGCCTCTCTATATATCAAGCTACTTAGCTCTCTGTCCATCTCCTTGAGCCTCTCCTCCATGTGCCCAATGTCTTCCAACCCTTTGGATTTGGCGATCTGCATCCATCGGTGAGTTTTGGCTCTCTCATTCTCAAGCTCGAAGAACAGTGGAATAGCAAATTTTTGAGGTATGACTCTTCCTCCTTCAATAAACCTGTAGTAGGAGTCAAGGTTAGGTTGGGGGCTAGGTTATTTTGACTCTGGGTTCTCTTCTTTAGTTTTTTATTGCTTTCCTACCTCCCTTTCCAATTTTTGTGCCTCTTGTAGGTTCAGCAGAGTATCCTGTAGGAATGCTTCTGCTTCTTGTAGATTCTACTGTGTATCCTGCAGGATTGCTTTTACCTTGGAGGAGGTTGATCTAGTCATAGGCCTTCTCACATAGGTGATAAGAGACTTAGGGGAAGGCATTTTCTCCTTTTGTTTATGGGAGTCTTCAATCACAATGGAAATTTTGGTTGGTGTTTGGGGTTTCCCCTGTCTTATTCTTGTGCTCTTCCTTGTCTTGAAATATAAGGGGGTCCGCCTCTGTCTTTTGCCTTTTTTCTTGATGGGGGTGATAAGATAAGTGAGGGCAGCTTCTGCCTCTCTCTTAGTGGGTTCTAGAGACACCCTAGATGACTCCTCCTTGTTTTTTGTCCCCTATTTTCCATTGATTTCTTCACCTATGTCATTCCTTTCTTCTTCTTCTTGTAGATCCTCAACATCTTTATCAGTTTCATCCTTAATTTCATCCTCTGTTTCTTCATCATCCTACTTCTCTTTCTCCTCTTCTTCTTCATCTTCCTCATTTTCTTCTATTTCATCTCCTTCTTCATCCATCTCATCTTCATCTCCTTCTCTTTCTTCTTCTTCCTACTCTACTTCTTCTTCCTCTGCTTTAGTCTCTTCCTCTTCCTCTTCACTTCCTCTTCCTCTTCACTGATAGTAGGAATAACATCATATGTGAGAACTTTGATTCTCTGAAAACTGACCATGTTAAAGGGATTCTGAGGTTTTGGAGGGAATCTCCTATAAGGATTCTAATTCATCCATGGTGAGCTAACTATTGAGAATTTTGCTCTTGCACTTTGATGCTTGAGTCTATTAGTAATTGCAGCAGGAAGTATGGTATGCTGAGCCTGTGGTGAGGGGGTGTCTCTACTCCAAATCTCAATTCTTTAAGAAGCCTAAAATGATAGCCATAGACCACACTATACCTACCCTCACATGAAATGTATTTGATCAGTTGGTAGCTTACTTCATTCTAGGGATATGGCAGACTTTCTCTCCTTACTCCATTTTTGTCCTCAGTGGGTTCCTCACCTTCTAAAAGGAATTTCCTTTTGGCAACCTGGCTATCTCCTTTGTCTCCCTTCCTCCATGGTATTCCTAAGGGAAGTGTGGTAACTCTATTGATGTTTTCAGGGGTTAGTTATATGGAGAGGCTTCCTACCACAACAGTGGCATGGACTCTGGTGAGTGGAATGAGGGAGAGAGAAAAATCTCGGGCCACCTCATCATCATACCCCCTGAATTTTTTGAAAAACCCTATCCAATTATGCCTTATGAACATTTCTAGTACCTGAGGGTGTTGTTGGATTCTCATAGTGTTTGTGGACTCCCTCCTGTCATCTTGGTTGGTGAGGTTTTAAGGAGATGAGATGGCTGATACAATGCATAAGTAAAAAAATGAGATGGCTGTGTGGACAATTCTCTTTCACAGCTACCAAATTCACTCAAACTAGAAGATTTTTTGATCAATTTACTTGGAAAGAGGGATGTTATTATAGAGCATACCTCTTCATAATGTTTGCTGTGGTCAACCCTTGAGATTTCCCCTCTGAAACTCCTCTCGGCCTATTCTGTAGACTGTCTCTGTGTATCCTGTAGGAATTCCTGTGCAAGATCTTGTAGGAATTCCTATGCAAGATCCTGTAGGAATTCCTGTGCAATCCTGTAGGAATTCCTATGCAGTAAAATGATGGAGTTTTTCTTTTGGTAGGTTGTCTGGGTTTGAGAGAGACCTGTGAGAGCGAGCCTCGAGGAAGTGAATGCATGAATGCACGGGGATAATGATTATTTCCTCATATGGTCATTTGGGGTGAGGTGGTGTGCTGTCAGCAAAGGTACGTTTCCATTTTTGGACCATTGGTCCTCTCTACCACCTCATCACTCCCCACTCCTTGTAATCATCTCCCACCTTATGCATCCGTAGCTTTAACTGCTTTTGTCCTTCTCCTTCTCTATTTTTGAGTTGACTTCCGCCACGTGTGAGAGAACACCCTGTTTTGTCTTTGTTGACTAAGTGAAGGTGGCCAAGTTAACTGGCCACCTTTTCGATTATAACAAACTTACTTGTAACCTTTACATTTTTTTGACTACATGATGCATATGATAGAGTGAGCGGGATACTTACCTGTGGTGCCAATACCTTGCTGCAGTTGTTGAAGACTGGAGGTGCTTTCTGTGTGTATTGGCTACATGCTATTCTTCTTCCCTTCTTGTTGCTTTGTGATGATCCCTTTGTTTGTGCAGGTACATATTGTTGAAGATGGTGGTGGTGCTGATACTTTCAAGCTCCTTTTGCCTTTGGATCATCATGATGGAGGCTTGTTGCTATTATGATTTGTATTCTATGGGATAGGATGCTACACGATTTCCTACAAGATGTCCTGTAGCTGCTTCTCCCTCAGAACTCTTAATCATACACTTTTCTGGGGTTGTGAGGATGTTGACATGGATCGAGAGAGAGAATAGGAGTGTGAAGAATGAGGAATACTTAGGTGATGCTCTCTATTCCTCCTTGTTTCCCTTCTTTTCGAAGACTTTCAATTTTTTTTTGAAATTGATTTTGTTTTTAAGGGTGAATGCAGGGGTGATGGAATGATGGTGAGTAAGGTATGGTGATGGAATGATGATGAAGGGGGTGCTATTTCCTTGACATAGCAGGTCATTTCTTCTTTGGGGTCACTTCCTGTAGGATTTCTGGGTCACTGTGATTCCTACAGGATCATCTTGTAGGTTTTCAGGGGATCTTGTAGGTTTACAAGGGATCCTGTAGAGAACACAGTCCCCTTGTAAACTAAAGGAAAGGAGTGGAAAAAATGAGATAAATGGTAGAGTGATGAATGAAAATGAGTGGAAAAATAAAATGTGAGTGAAATATGTCTCTTGGTGATCCTCCTTTGATTCCTGATTGTCCTTCTTGTTGACCTGCAAAAATAGAATTTTTCATGATTTTTCTCTTTTCTTTTGTTTTTTGTTTTTGAAAACAACTAGGAATGCCTCTGAGAGGTTTTCATCCTAACTATTATTTCCTTTGAGCGGCCTCAAGAGAGGTTTTTACGATGATCTTTTTGTTTTCATTTTTAATTTTATTTTTTAATTTATTTTTATAATTTTTTATATATTTTATATATTGACACTATTGGGCTACCCCAAGAGGTTTTCAACCTCATAGTGGGACTCAAGCACCTCATGGAGGTTTTCACCTGAGCCCCCCCTTTTTTCTGAGTGATTTGATGAGGCAAGAGCTGAAACTTGCTCCAATATCATCATTGTTTTATTGATATCATTAATGAACTCTTGTCTTGACAAAGGTCTCTTGTAGATTTTCAATCGATGTCCATTAACAAGTAAAGGAATGGCCTCTTCATCTATGGTTTTGATCTACACTGAACCATTATAAGGTCCTAGCCATCTTGTTCTTAACTTGCCCTTGAAGTATTTATACCTAGAATCATATAACAAAGCCCAATCACCTTATTGGAATTTATTTTCCTTGATGTTCTTATCATGCCGAATCTTCCTCTGTAGTTGAATTACCTCTCTATGTAGGAGGGCCTACATTCTAAAATCATCCAAACCATTCAACTGGAACCATCTCTCTTTTTATGCACTATTGAGATCTAGATCTAGTTGGGCTTCCATCCTTAATGTGTTATACTCAAATTCAATGGACATCAAGGCCTTTTTCCCATAGACTAGCTCATAGGGTGTGAATCCATTGGTGGTCTTCCAGGTGGTATTATAGGTCTACATGGCCTCAACTAGTCTATTTGCCTAATCCTTCTTGCTGCTGCTTACCACTTTGGTCAAGATGCCCTCCAACGCTTTGTTGGTCACCTCCACTTGCCCATTAGCTGGTGGATGATAGGGAGTGGAGGTTCTATGCTTGATCTTGTGTTGGCTGAGCAAGTCTTCAATCATGTTGGAGGTAAACTGGTTGCCTTGGTCCGTGACCAGCTTTCTAGGGTACCCCAATTTGTAGAATACATTCTCGCTTAGGAACTCAACCACCTTCTCCTCTGTTGTTGCCTTAATTGCCTTGGTTTCAACCCACTTAGTCAAATAGTTAGTGCACACAATGATGTACTGTATTTTCTTGGAAGGAGGGTCAATAGGCCCAATGAAGTCCATGCCCCACTTGTCAAATGGCTCGAAAGTCACTTGAGGCTACAGAGGCATTTCATCTTTTGGAGTAGGCCTTCCCATCCTTTGGCACCGATCATATTGACTAGTATATATTTTCACATCCTGATGAAGAGTGGGCCAATAATACCCTACTTGTAACACTTTGAATGCTATCTTCTTTGCTGCAAAGTGACCTCCACAAGGCCCATCATGATAGGTCAGAAGGATGTCAAAGAATTCCTCCTCCCTGACACACCTTCTCAAGATTTGATCTAGGCCAAGTTTGAAGAGATTGCCCCCAATCCAAGTGAAGGGGGTGATCTTCCTTACTATATTGCTCTTTTCTTTGGAGGATAAATTTGGTGGGAACTGTGTCGATACCAAATAGTTTGCTATATCAGAAAAACATGGAGAGAGAACTGAAATAACAAATAAGTGCTCATCCAGTAACTGGTTATCAACCATTCCTTCTTCACCCGCAGGCAAATTTAATCTGGACAAAAAGTCTGCAACAACATTTTCCTTACCAGGCTTATCAACAATAGTTAGATCAAACTATTGTAATAAAAGTAACCATCTTATAATCTGATCATTCATATCTGGTTTATTCATTAAATATTTGATTGCAACATGGTTAGTATGCAAAAATATTTGATAGCCTCTAATATAATGCCTGAATTTTCTCAATGAATGCATAACAACTAGGAGTTCCTTTTTGATCACTATGTAATTTAGTTAAGCCTTTGACAGATTCTTACTGATAAAGTAGATAACATAAGGCAAATTTTCATCTATTTGACCTAGGGCTGCTCCTATGGCTTTGTGTGAGGCATCAACATGAATATGAAAGGGGAGGGCCCAATTTGGGTCTCGGAGAATCGACGTAGTGGTTAACTTGTCCTTTAGGGTGTCTAAGGCCTCTTGACAACTTTTTGACCATACAAACTCAGAGTCCTTGGCCAACAAACCAATTAAAGGAGAGACTAACTTGTTGAAGTCTTTTATGAACCTTCGGTAGTATCCAGCTAACCCTAGGAAACTTCTGACATCTCTCTGCTTTTGAGGAGGTGGGACCCTTTGGATGATAGCTATTTTGTTTGGGTCCACTTACAGTCCTTGTTGAGATATTGAATGACCTAGCACGGTCCCTGCAATCATCAAGAATTCACATTTTTTGGGATTGAGAGACAGGTTCATTTAATGCATTTGTGTAGTACTTTTGCTAGGTTGGACAGAGCCTCTTGAAAATCATAGCCATAAGGTGTAAGATCACTCATATAAATTTCCACCGCATCATGGACTAATTCGACGAAAATACTCAGGACTGCTATCTGGAAAGTCGCAGGAGCATTGCATAGGCCAAAAGGAAGGACCCTATAGGAAAAATTACCCCAAGGACAAGTGAAGGTGGTTTTATCATGGTCTTACGGGCTGATCTGGATTTGGTTGTACCCACTTAATCCATCTAGGAAAGAGAAAAACCTTTTCCCTGGCAGGCCATCTAGCACTTGGTCAATGAAGGGTAGAGGGAAATGGTCCTTCTTTGTGGCTTTGTTCAACTCCCTGTAATTGACACAAATTCTCCACTTACCATTTTTCTTTGGAACTAACACTAAAGGAGAGACCCACTCACTGTCGAGGATAGGGTAAATGAATCTTGCATCTAGCATTTTTTATAGTTCTTCTTTGACTATATCTTTAGGAGCTGGATTCATCCTCCTTTGCGGTTACTAAACCGACTTGCAACCCTCTTTGATGTATATGTGGTGAGTACACACTGAGGGGTGTACTCCCTTCATTTCTTTGTAACTCCAAGTGAAGGCTTCTAGATTTTCCTTTAGCATGTTGCATAACTTCTCTTCTTGGAGAGCAAAAAGAGATGGATTGATTTTCAAGGTTCTCTGAGGACCTAATTCTATGGTTTTGACATGAAGGGGGTTGGAATTGGCCAGGCATAGGTCAATTTAATGATTGTTCTGGGTTTCCTTTACTACATCTTCTAAGGGCAATGTACTGGGAGTTGGATTTTGGAGTAGGTGTTCAATCAAATCATCCTTGTCTTGGTGTCCTCCACCCATGGTGGTTTCTAAAGTATAAAGTTGGGTGGAATAAACTTTATCTTCTTCCTCCTCCTCCAACCATAAAGGTAAATCATGCTCTAGAGATGGCTGAGAAGGAGTGTATAGGACTAACTACTTGGACATAGGCCCATTCTTGATGGTCATATTCCTAGCTCTGTAGCTAATGTAAGCATCGGTAATGGCCAACCATGGTCTCCCAAGGATGAGAGGGTAACCAATAAGCTTAGCCTTAGGTTGGAGAACTAGGAAATCTGTAGGGTACTCCCAAGAGTCAACAGAGACCATCACATCCTCCATAATCCCCTCAGGGGTTACTGTGGAGCGGTCTGCAAGTTGCAGAACTGTTGTGGTCTTCCTCAATGAACCTTGGAGGTTGATCTTGAGCATGGTGTCCTTGGTCGTCACATTAATGGTAACCCCAAGATCAATCAAAGTGTGTGGGACAATGGTGACATTGATGTGCACATCTAATACATGGATTTTAGGGTCCAAATATTTTGGACAGATTACCTGCCCCATTATCAAGTCGGACAGCTGTCCAATGACATTAATGATAGGGGCATCCCTTCTTCACCTCCCTGGATGCTTGAAGCACTTCTCCTTAATCAACTTATTGTAAATAGGAACATCTTTTATTGGTTGGAGAAATGGAATCTTTACACATATATTTTTAAATTATCCCAAATTTCAATCTCTTTTGGGGTAGGCTAGAGTGGTTGGGTTAATCTCTTAGGAAAGGGTTGATTCACTTTAAGAATTATTTCCTCTCTTTCTTCCTCAACCTCCCTAGGTGGAGGTGGAGGTTGGTTATTTGGGAGAAGTCTCCCAGATCTCAGGTTAATCTCCTAGATTTCCATAGCATAAGCTGGATATGATGTCTCTCCACTGTATACTTGTTGAGTTTGTTTGTTGTTCGGGTTTGTATTTGGCTGGGCAGGCATCTGGGGTTTCTTGGGTGAAATAGAGTGTAGCATCTGTGGTTGGGAAGGTGGTGGAGGAAATAAAGTTGAAGCATCATTGTAATGGGGCCTCCACCCCTGGGGCAGTGCATTCCACTGAGGTTGTGGTGGAGCATATCGTTGAAATGACTGGCTGGCTAGCTGGGAGTGATACTAAGATGCAAAGGAACAAGGAGGGGGTGTATACCAGGAAGGATGAGTAGGGGGTCCCCAAGAAGGTATGGTTGTGGTTTGGTTGGGGTTGTAATATGCATGGGACAACCCTTGCATGCGCTGCTAGTATGGTCTAGGCCCATGAGGTCTCCTTTGG
The DNA here is from genome assembly GCA_000404065.3 of Pinus taeda. Taxonomy (NCBI): domain Eukaryota; kingdom Viridiplantae; phylum Streptophyta; class Pinopsida; order Pinales; family Pinaceae; genus Pinus; species Pinus taeda. Next base: position 111,408 of record APFE030540475.1, on the reverse strand, counting down.
TTTGTGTAACAGAGCTACTCAGTGACCCCTTCAGCTCCTTGATATACAACTTTGAGTCCAGGCAAAGAAGGGCACTTATCTGTGGAGTGGTTTTCTTCACATGCTGACCAAATTTCAACATAATTCAATGGACATTCATTCCTAGGATGCCTCGTGGTGCATATAGGACAAAAAATGGCCAAGGCTCTCTCAGCTTCCTCTTGCTTTCTTTGAATGTGCATAATGTCCATTTGCAAGGCAAGGGTTTGCAACATCTCACTTTCGAAATCTTCCAGCATGTTTCCAATTTCACCCTTGATGGATGAGTTGGAAGAGGATGTACTAACCATAGGTTGACTACCCCTACCCTTTTTCTGAGCTACCCTAGAATGGTTTCTAAAGACAGTCTTGATATCCTCATAGTGTAATTGGTAGATATCGCCTCCTGCTAACATGTGTAGGGTATCCAGAATATCTTCCCTTACTCCCCTAAGTAGGACCATCTTTAGTGACTCAGGGTCAATTGTGCACCTGGCCCTTTTGTAACTAAGCCAAAATCTTTGTTCATAATCCTCTAGGGATTCATCATTGCCTATGGTCATCCTAAAAATTCCTCTTTAGTATCCTTTGACCGACAGTAGTCTCAATATTTGTTGTTAAAGGATTGCTGCATCTGAGCCCAAGTTGTGATGTTATCCCTAGGTAAACCCATGAACCAGCGCAATGATGCATCCTTGAAGGTAGATGGGAAATATTTTTAACTTCTGCTCATCATCTATATAGTCATAGGTTTGAAATATAACAACAATCTCAAATAGGAAAGTGTCGAGGTCTTATGTGGTCAAGCCACAGAAATGAGGTAGGGCAGAGGGGCTTATATTTTTCATCTTAGTGTCCCCATTGGTTTCCCTAATGGGGAAGGCACCCTCAACTCTCTCTCTATTCCCTCTATCATTTCTGTTTTCAGCCATTGGTTCAGTAAGAATGGGTTCTTCTTCTTCTTCTTCTTCCCTTGTAGGTTCTTCAAATATGTCAGGTTGCTCACCTAAGGGTTCCTCCATTTCATAGCCACCAAAGAATAGGGAAGGTTGGTTGTTTGATGTAGTGGGGGTATTTGGAAAAAATTCCCTAATTTATCCCTATTCCTACGAGGCATGAAAGGAAATGTTTTTGGTTTGGTTTTGTGTTTTTTTTTCAAACTTGGAAAGTACTTTGCAGAATTGAAATTGTTGAATGAATGGAAACTACTGACTGAATGAAAAATCTACTTGTTGAATTGAAATATTGCTTGCAAAATGGAAAGGAAAGCAGAAAATGAATAATGGAAAAAAAAGGAAACAACTAAATTACTTTTGCAGAAATAAACTAATGGCAGAATATTGAACACAAGAAATAGAAGAAAAAAAAGCAATAATCACATTTTACTCAGACACCTCCCCAGCAACGAAGCCAAAAAAGTGATGAGTGCTAGTATTGCAGCAAGGACGCTGCAAATTCCAGGCTACCAGCTTTACTTTATCAACCCGAGGTTCGTACAAACTTGGAGATGACAATGTTGTATACACAAGTAAAAGCGATGGTTCTTCCTGTTGTCACTGTTCAGCTGGTGAGAGACCACTGGGGTTTTAAAGAGATATTTCTATGGAGTCATAAGAAGCTTGATTTCTTGATGGAAGAAAGGTAAATCCACTTTAAGAGAGAGCTACTCTACTGCAATAATGGAGAAGACCAAAATACAATGCTAAGTCACACCATTTCCTAATTAACTACTAAGAAACTATGCTTTACATAAATGTTAAATCAACATGAACCAAATGCTACTATCTAAGTTATAGAAGTGAGAAGCATCAAACATCACTAATGTGCAAGTAAAGAGACTGAAATAAATCTATTTTTGTCTTTTTGTGTTTTCATGCAAAATGAAGTATGCAAACTAATTTCTTCTGGTGATGTGGCAGGTGAATTAAGGATGTTTGAGGATGGATGGAAGGGTTATGAGATTGTTTGATGGTGTGGGATACCCTTGGGAGGATTTTGGTGACTTCCTAGAGGTTTTCCTGCAATTTTGCCTCAAAACAGGCCATTTCAGGGAAACCTATAGGATGTACTAGAAACCTACATGATTCCGTATAAACTTACAAGATAAAACTGAGTGTAAAATGTGAGGTGTTAGAGGTGATGGAAGGCTTAGGAAAGGTGGTTGATGGGTGGAATGGAGTGGGAGAATGTCTAAGCTCACTTAGAAGTCAACAACACGGATAGGAGATGGTTGGATTCGCTCAATGTGCTTGGAGGAATTTCTATGAAAAATGATGGAAACTAGTGAAGGTGATGGTGAAAACAAGGGATGGCTAAGGTGGATGGAGTGGAGGGTGGTTGCTGGTTATGAATTCTTAGTCTCCTCCTGAAGCACCTACTCTGCATAAACCATGTATATATTCCAAAAAGCTATGTAAACAAGAAACATTCTCATGAACTAGAAAGGCAGAATTAATGAACTAACTGCCTACATTATGCATGAGGAAAGTTGCTGAAAGGAATGAAAGCATGGATGCGATCTACTGCAAAAATTAAGATGAAAAATATGACAATGGATTGCTACCTTGCAAAACTGACCAAATACTACTTTAAAGACAACGAACTCCAAGGCTCATAAAGGAAATAGAAATCTGTGTTTTTGGGGCTGCTTAAGGGTCCTTTCCTCAAGTCATGATCCCAGAGGGAGGAAGTGAGGCCGAGATACATGTTGACAACCTTATGGTGCTCCTTTTATCCCTTATAACCTGCTACTAAAGTAAGACACGAATGGAAACAAACTAATAAACAACAAATCCAATCTACACTACTTGCAATGGAAATGCATCTAAGAGAAAATTGACAATGAAGCTATGAAACTACACTAAACATACATATACAAGAAAGAGAAGCCTTGGCTGCTAGGGTTGGGCCCTAACCCGAGAGCTTTAGCCCTCTGAGTTAACTCAGTGTTGGCTCAAAACAAAACTCATTCTTATTACCAAAACATAAAATTACATCAATAAAACTTTCACAAGTTTGGAGCTCGAAAATAGCTTAGAGTTTTACAACGAAAATCTGAATCCTAATGAGGCTCTAGGCCTCTACAATTATACAATTGAATTCCCCAATGAATTCCTTAAAATCAGGGAGGCTCGAATCTCGAACTCGAGATAAACTAGCTCTTTGTCTCTCACTTGAATGCTTTCTAATCCTCATGGCTTGGCTACTTACACTTCGAGCTGGTGTAATGGATGGAGGAATATTCGAGTGGGGGATAAGTAAATGAGGAGATTTATCTCCTACATTCCCTCTCCCTTGTCCCATTCAAGTTTTAACCTTAGTATTTTAAAAAATTCCTTGATTTTTTCCTTCAATCGTGCATTCAATGCATATTAGTCCATTAGGCATAATATCCAACTCTAACTCATCTCATAAAAAAAATATAATCAAAAGCATGTAAAAAGTTGTGAGAAAAGTTGGTTTGACTAAGGTAGGAGGTGAATTAAGGCCCATATAATTACCCAATGATGAGGCTCATTACATAACTTACTACCTTTAGGGCAAAGGAATTTTAGGAGATGTATCACTTGCCACAGATGATGGTCACAATGGATGCACCCTTCACTAGACCGAACAACAATGCAAACTCAACAGACATCTTGAAGAGCTGGGTGAAAGAGCCATCTAAGTTCAGGACAACACCCAACGAATTGTACAAGACAAGGATACTGCAGAAATCTTATCAGCCCTTAGTCATCTTCACATGTCTCTTATACAGCTAAGAGAGCACATAAACATTCCCACAGAGTTGGTGATTGTGTTGTATTAGCTAGCGAACAAAGGAAGACCTTTCAACTAGTTTGACATGTTGGCTCTCCGACTGAAGGAAAAAGTGACAGAAGCCCGACATTTTCCCAAGTGTTAACCAACAAAGATATTCATGTCCGCTTACATACTTGATGCAATTTGTGCCCGTCAGCAGTTCCTAGGCTTGGGTTGGGCATGGACACCTTCAGAAACCTCTATGCACACTTATTGTAGATTGTTCTCAAAGTGCAACTTCCATGGAGTTATAATACAACTATCAGACCATTTCATCACCTTGGTGTACAAGATGATCTTTGAGCAAGACCCACTTTTCATGTCATAGGCAACAATGGATGCATTGATTTACATAGCAGATTGGTACCCCTCACCCATTGGCACCTTCGTCTAGATGTACAACACGGAGAATGCTCTACATGTTTTGCCAAATTTTTCCTTGGATAAGATGGTCATGCAAGAAGTTGCATATCACATCTCGACATTGTCAACAAGACTACACATGAAGAAAAATGCACATTGGCCTGCTCTTCCTTTATGGGTCGGGTTGTATGAGATCCAAAATCTCAAGCATGTTGAGGCTGAGATGGAGGAATTAAATAGATTCACCTTCGGCACCAAAAGTTTCAATCCATATGACCTGCATTTCTTAGTGAAGGAACAGTGTGTGAGAGTGTATCATCCTTGGATCCACAGGGCATGTCATTGGCCTGAGGAAGACCCATAGAGATACTACTATAAATTCTCATGGCTCAAGGAACCGGTTAGAATGGCTCTAGAGTGGTTAGCAGTGTAGAAGGAAACATCATCTCAAAGAGAAACATCATCAGCAGCAACAAAGGGAAACAAACGTGTGCTTGAAAAAGGCAAGAGGAAGGTTTCCAACAGCGCAGAGGTGGAGAAAAGCAGCAAGTTCAAAGCATACCAACTTGTGTTAAGAGAAACTTTGGAGATTTAGGAAAAGAGGTGACAATGCGACAGAAGGATCACGCAAAGTCAAAGGGAGAAGTAGACACTGGAGGAAGAAAAAAAGGAGTTGCAAGAGTTGAAGCAACAACTAAGGGAAGAACAAGAGCTGTGCAGAAGAGAGAAGGAAGTGTAGCAGGAACAAGAATAATATGAGGTGAAACATGCACGTATTGATGAAACTACACCTATACAGGTTATTGAGTCATTCAAACATCTGGCACATAGTAGCCATGTTGAGAAGTTGTAGGAGTAGGGATTTTCTTAGGAGATTGAACATATGCTAGAGTATATGGACATGGATGTGGTTTATCTATAGTTAGATCAGGACATTGAACTCATGCCTCAGAATCAAGAGGTCAATCCACCGACTTCACCATATCGGGGAGTAGAGAAAATCCCAAGCGATCAAGGAGACACTAAAATCCTCGAGGACAAGCTGGAAGTGGATGTGCACAACATATCCTTTGACGAGTCACAACACAGAGTTGTGCAATTGGGAAGAGTTCCCACTTCGGATGTCCATGTATCTCCTGTACAGTGCTGCAAAGTTTGGAGAATGAGTGATCATGTTCGATGTGCACAGACATCCAAATGTATTGGTCAATGCTACCAAGGTATATGACGAAGCCAACATCTCGAGTGTTAGATTCTTGATAGCTAAGAATGAGCTCATGGCTAAGGAGTTACAAGCGACCAAGTAAAGAGAAGAGAAAGTTACAACATCCACTAGAGAAAAGTTGAAGAAAGCGATGCTTGATGAAGTATCATCTCTCGAGACAAACATGCAAAAGATGTACTCCAGGTTCCTCACCATGCATAAGTTAGTTGTCCATCTTAATGTTTGGTATCAGCATTGTGCTAGGAGAGCACACATCTTGACATACATACACACTGTTTTCAATCACATGCAGATATGGAAAATGAGGTACAAGGGAGCCCCATTGCACTTTCCAAAGATGATAAGCCAAAGGTAGTGGAGTTGAGGGCACACATCCACAGTCGGATATGGAGCTATGAGGAACTCCTGCAACTCATCACTAGCTTACAAACTTCACATGCACAAGTATTCAGGAGCATGTATGTCATTGTGTGCACACATGCAATCCCATCTATTGGCACACTCATCGAGGCAAAGACAAAGAACCAAGTCTGACTAGAGCTGGATGTGTACTTTGATTAGTTGATGTGCATAGCCATCAACACAAACTTGCAGATGAGCGCAGACACTATGCACCAGTATGTTGTTGGTTTGGCTGCACTCAAGACCATGATGCGCATGTTATTTGACGAGTTGGATAGAGGTGCCAAATCAGTGCACTTGTATGCAATGGATGCAAGAGTTCACTTTCAGAAGGATGTCACCATAGAGTATGTGGATACCATAACAAACTACTAAGCTTGGCATCAGTTCTTCACTATCGATCATCGTAAGGATGTCAAAGAGTTAGTCTTTCCACAACTGTCCGAGTCTTAATGATGTATTGCATGGCTTACTCTAGCCCATTTTTTGTCTCACATGGGTACATGTGTAGTTTGTATTGTAAACATGTTGTAAAAGTGGAATACCAAGTGTCAATAGTAGAATGTAACAGTCATGTGTAAGTTGAAGAGTCATGAGGGTAGTTGAAGAGTCACAAAGGGGGAATGTCAAGGGTCACCCCACCCTTTGCTATTTATAGAACCTCATAACTCATTGTACGAGCTTTTGGGGAGCCAAGCTTCCTATAGGTATAACTTAGAGAAAGCTTGGAGTGTATTGTAATGAACCTCGGCTTCTCCATAATGCAGAGCTAGTACATCTCTTTGGAGGAGCAGGTAGAAGTGACTGTAATGTTCCGCTATCGGGGATAGCGATTGTCATGGTTGTATGTATGATTAGATATTTCACTCTTTTAATATAACAGAGCCAACAGGTTTCATGCATATATTGTTATTGTAGTTCGACTATCTTGGTTACTCTAATGATGTATACAGCTGTAATTTATGCATGTATGTATGGACTATTCCATATGTGTTTGTATCAATCTTATCAAAGCATTTTGTTGGTATAATCCATCACTTTGGATCGTCGGTTATCCTCCTTTCCATCTCGTGGTGTATTTCTTCTCATGTGTTCCCTTTCAAGCTATGTGCTATCGTAGGTTTCTAAGGGGAGCACTCACTCCCCCTTCTCTGTGTTAGAGCCTTTCATGTGCCTTCCTTGACTTGTTGCAAGGTCACACCCTTGCTTCCAACAAGGAAATCTTACGTCTGTGCACAACCACGATTAAGGCGATACCATACTACGTAATGCTGGGACTCCCACATCAAACGGTCTAAGGTCTAGCTGGGACTTCTTATTGGGGAGATCCCCTGACATGTTGGTGGATCCAACACCGCCAACAACTATGAAGGGCGGAATTTCAACGTGCACGCCTTTTTTGGGATTTTTATTTTTATTTTATTATTTTCTTATCATTTTTTTTAACTTTTCATTTTTATTCTCTCTTTTTTATTCTATTTTTTTCAATTCTTCTTTTGTCTATTTTTTATTTTATTTTATTTTGAATATAAATGGAAAAACTAGAAAATATTAATAGGGTAAAAATAAGCTACAACATTGGCTCCATTTGGGGATTGCCTAACCATGTGGGATGCAGAGAACTTGCAGATCCATGTGCCATCTCTTCGGGCTATGGAATCTTTTTTGTGAAAATCACACTTGTTGCTGAAATTTAAAGAAAATCGGAAATGTACAATGATGATGATTGCAAACATTTAATATTGAATATAATGCTTGAGGTATTTCCCGTTGACTAAAAATGAGGAATATTGTCGCTCTAGATTCCATAAAATGAATGTATTATTGCCCTTCACTTCTGCAATGCTGAAAGGTCCCAACCATAAATTATCAATCTTTCCATGCTTGCCTTTTACCTCTCTTTTGGCATCCCATCTTAGCACTAGGTCTTCTTGTCTAAAATATCTTTCTCTTTCCTTCCTATAAAAAAAACTCTTAATTTTATCTTGATACTATCGAAGTTTATGCTGAACTTCATCTTTGTCCTGATTCACTTCAATGATCTGATTGATTCTCCTTGAAAAACCATATGCTTCTTCATATGACTCATGTAAAAACTTCATATCTGGAAATTCTAATTGTGTAGGGAAAATTTCTTCAATTCCATACACTAGATGGAAAGGATATTTGTTGGTAGATCTTTTAGGTGAAACTCCATGTGCTCATACTGCATATTTGAGATGACATTCCCAACTCCTTTTGTGATTTTCCAATACTTTCTTGAAAACTTTAATCAAACTTTTATTGGATGATTATGATAACCCATTACCTTGTGGATAATAAGGTGTAGAATGATGTAATGTAATATGATATTTCTGACAAAATTCTATCATTTTAATGCTACTAAAAGCTTGAACATTATCTGTAACAATTTGTCATGGGCAACCAAATATGGAATTTTTTTTTTCTTCAATGACTTTTATCACCACTCTATCAGTTGCATTTTTAACATGAATTTCTTCTACCCACTTTGTGAAATAATCAGTGGTTGTTAATATCCATCTATGTTGATTGTTGGAAGATGGAACTATTTCTCCTATGAAATCTAATCCCCATTGTAAGAAAGGATCTTCAATTGGAACTGGAACAAGGGGAAGTGCCGTTGGCCTCCATTTTCCAACAAATATAAGACACAAGATACAACTCCTAAATTTTTCTCCAACTTGTACAAACAATTTGGGTCAATAGAAATGTGCTCTCAAAATTTTATATGCAGTTAATTTCTAGGCATAATGTTTGTTATAGGCCATTTTTACACATTCGATCAGTGAGACTCCTAATGGCATCAATCAACATCCAATTACCCCTTGTCACCATATTACACAAAGATCTAAGCATGTTCCCTTCATACCCCATAATTTCAACCCTAAAGTAATTCATCTGAGCCGGTTTGAGGAACAATGCTCCCTGTATGCCTACTGGGGTGCGATCACTTACAAGTTTCTCCATCGTGGCTTGAATTGGTCACCAACAGGTTTCTCTCCTTTGCACATGCGTTGGTTATAGAAATTCATGAAAATGATCGAGATTCCAGAAGCTTCCCCTTCTATGAGTTTCCAAAAGTTGTTTCAACTACTTACCTTGGATAAAACATTAAGATCCTAACCTACCCTAATTTGGATTTTTCACCACTTATTCTTTGATCCTATCCCTCCATCAAAGGTGGATCTCAAATCCTAGATTGATAATTGGATAAGAACTCCCAACTTACCCTACTTTTCTATATATTCCCAACCTTCTATGTGGTTGGGGGTTGGCCTTTGGAGAATGATTCTTCCCTTATGCTGTTGTACTGAGTGGTCATCATATCATGCATTTAGGGTGATTAGAGGTGCATATTGTGACAAGGAAAGGACAAGTCAACAACTTAGAGGATCTATTCTACAAGATCAACTACTACTTATGGCTGTAATCTCCTTCCATTTATATTAATGCAAAGAATTCACTATTTTCCTATATGTGATGTTGTTATTTCATCTATTTCAATACCATGTTGATCTATTAAATGAAGTATTTAGATGATACTGCATATATCTCATAGTTTTTTGGCTTGTGTTATCTGACTATGCATGCTCTAATTTTGGCATTCAGAGCTGGAATTGGAGCTTCCAAACTAAAGAAGGAGCGAAGTGTGTGAATTATTCCATGCAGGTCTCACTCTGACATCTATTTATTTTAAGGAAAAGCATGTGTTACTTGTCTCTTTATTGTTCTAGGTTAGTCATCGACCCAGGGGAGATAATTTTGTCCGCAATCGTAAATCCCGTATAAAAAATTGGCGACCATATAGGGGAACGAAGTATTCCCTTGGTGGTTTTCTTATCCATTTTGTTTGATTACCTCCTTGACAGACATTTTTTGTATCATCCAACCAAGAATAGACCTAGGAAGTGATTTCATTGAGCCCTTTTTGCAAATTTTGTGCAAGAATCCTCTTTCCCAGGCCCAACACACCCAATGTTCCTTTGAAAGAGCATTAAAACTCACCCTTGACCACTCTGTACCAATGTTGCAATGCACTGGTGCCTCTTTTGCACCAACATTGGCCCCCTTTTTTGCATAAAATTTTCCTTGGTTCTTGAGCCTCTCTTTGGTCAGCCTTCTCTAGCTGAACTTCCTGGAGTCTTGAGTGTATTGTGGTCTCTCTAAAGCCTCCATATGGTTTGGATTTGGTAAGAACTGGCTTTTATTTTTCTTTGTTCTGATCATTTGGTTGCTTGCAAACTGATTTCGTTTTATTTCTGATCGAATGGATGAATTGTTGTTTTGGTCCTCATTATGAAAATTGTCATTGAATCAGTAATTGAAAATTTGCATCTTAGTTTCATTTCAAAAATTAATTGTGGTGAAAATAATTTTTTTCATTTGCATCTAGTTTTGTCTGTGAAATATCATGTTTTTGCTTTCATTTTTGCAAAAACATTCCCCCCCTCAATCGCCGAGGGGCTGAATCGTGTATGAGTGTTAATCGCCTTTGAGCTTCATATATTTTGATTTTTGGAATTTTCACCCAATTTCAATTTGAGTCTCGTGTTTTGAATAATTCTCTTGCATAGATCACATTTGCATAGTTAGAATTCTCATTTTCACAGCAGGAAATTAAATTGTGCATAGAATACATTTGCATAGTTTTCAGGGCAATCGTGCATAGATTACATTTCATGGTTTGGCATCTTTTAATCCTTTGAATTGAATTTGAATAGTGAAATTGAAATATCTAGGTAGGAAGCTCTTGTTGGCTACATATTTGATTGTTGCATCATTGTTTACACCTCTTCCCTACACTAGATAGACATCAAAATTGAAAAGAGTTCTTTATGTCATATTAGTTGCATCATAGGTGTGTTCAGGTGACATCAATTCTTGAGCCTTGAAACTGAAACATAATTCAAGATCAACTTTAAAATTCATCTCAATTAACCTAAGGAGCATTTGAAACTTAACGACACACATAGAGGTCTAGGTTAAAGACGTGTTTCAATGTCATTAAACGTAGGAGATGCCATTGTTTTCTATCATTGTATCCTGGGAATGAAATCCCGTTCCACGTATGTAAGTTTATTGGATTGTTCTCCATGTACCTTCAGGTATATCGGGTGGCGCTCTACGCATGATAAGTTATGGGAACACTCTCATCAAATGATTACACATTAGACAACACTACTACAAATTTCACTCCCATGTACCATCAAGTATATTTTGGGAGTCCCCTATAGGTTGTTATCCATCCATAGGTAACTGAGTCAACCAACTTGTATATCATGATACACAGAACATAACATTCAAGGATATTTCCTGCACATACGTTAAGTCCTTAGCTCACCAAGGTGTATATTGCAGTCCACGGTTGCTTGGTAAACCTTTATGCCTAGTTACCCCTTTGTTTTGTTTGTGTCTTTAATTTCTAAAGTCAATTAATTGACCGCGGAACAACATCCTCCCAGTGAAACAACTCCTTAGTGGATCTTAGGTTGAGACTAATGGCAACAGTTCCAGAGTTTACCAATCAAGGAAACCCCTATGATGTGAATCATCGTCCTTTTCCTTATTTTGGAAATATTGGTTCTTCTTATATGTAAACATTGTCCCTTCCTAGATTTACCATTGGTTTGCCAGTTTGGTTATTTTCGACCCCTATGGTTTCAAATGTCCAAAATTCTTCTCAGCCAACTTCTCCTCCAACTAAACATAATCAACCTCATGTTGATCCTAAAGTTAACCCTTCGACTTCTTCACCTATTGTTTCTTCATCCCTTTCTTCCTCTTCGCTTGGTGAAATTGTTGATTCTAGTACCCAGGAAGCTAAGAAGAAGAAGAGAAGGATGAAGAAAAAGAAAAATAAGCAAGGGGGCGACCAAAAAACCATTGCTATGGATGCAACTAGTATGGAGAAACCTTCTAACCAGCGCCATAAAGTTAAATTCCATTGCATGCTTTGTAAGGGTGATCACTTTCTTAGAGATTGTCGTGGTATTCTTGAGGTATTAGAAGTGCGGTCCACAAGCTCACATAGGCCTTTGTAGTAACCTTTTGGAGATCATGCTAGTGACAAACCTTCAACTAATGATAGTAAGGTCCATGGGAAAAAGGGTTAATTCATATTCTATGTAATTTATATGAAGGAAATCATCGTATTCACCTTTGTCATTATATGGATGAAGCCTCAAAAGTGTTGGAAAACCTTACATCTTCTCCGCATAGACTTCTAGCTAGTTACTTGAAGCTGTCTCCCAATCCTCCACTAGATGATGAAGAGATCGATTAGAATACATCTCTAGTTAATATCACTCTCTTTGAATGTGAATCCAATGGGTTTGTTCCTGACAACCATTGGTTGAGAAAATGGTTGACTCAATTACACCTTCAGTTGATCGTACCTTTCCCATAGAGAGTGAAGTTCATACTGCTTAGGTTCTTCTTATTTCTTCAGATTCCAAAGAATTGGGGGGCATTCCTCATGTTCCAATGGAACATGAGGGAAATCCTCTTGTTCCCATAGCACAAGGGGGGAAGTTATCTCGTTCCCATGACACCCCCTCCAAGGAGCATGGTCACCTCCTTTGATTGGAGTCGACTGGCAAGATATCGTCTTTCGTCTTACATGTTGCTTTAGATTATAGTACATGCTTATAATGTGGTCATTCCTAGCATGATCATAGATGAAGGCACATTTGTTAGTATTCTATCCTCAACTACTTGGAAAGATTTAGGTTCTCCGTAGTTTGTGCCCATTACCCAGAATTTGTTGGCTTTTAACAAAGGAACCAATCAACATTAGGGATCCTTCCTAAGTTTCCTATTACTTTGGGAGGAAGGACTCTCTATATGAATGTAATGGTAGTCCAAGGTCCTCTGGATTTTAATTTACTCCTTGGGCGTGACGATATTTATGTCATGGGAGCTCTTGTATCTTCAATCTTTCATGTGATGTGTTTCTTACATGAAGGAAGAATTGTGACTATTGACCAACTTTCATTAATTGGTCCTAATTTGACTCTCAATCAACCATCATCCCTAAATGGTCCTTATATACAAGTGGTATCCCCCTTGCCACAATTTAATTATGTGGCAACCTGTTCCATGCCTGCGACAACTGACCATCTATTAGATGATATAGATTGTAGTGCATCATCTACTGGGGGAATTGGAGTATGATATTTCCATTATATCCCTTGATATGTATCCCTTCCAGAGCATTGTTCTCCCATCTAATGAGAACCTCTTGGAAGCCATGGCCTCTTGGTGGTCATGATCAAGCTCCTTGGAGAAAGTTCTTTTTTTGCATCAAGATGCTTAAAAAATGAAACAAGATGTTGGAGCAGAGTTCCTTTTCTTGTGTCAAGCTCCTTAAAAAATGAAACAAGATCCAAAGCAGAGTTCCTTTTCTTATGTCAAAATCGTTAAAAAATGAAACAATATCTTATGAGGATAGTTATTTACTATGTCACCCCCATTAAAAAATGAAATAGGTTCCTATGAGCATAGTTCTTTTCCTATGTCAAGCTCACTAAAAAATGAAACAAATCCCCTTTAAATTAAAGTATTTGATTATATCTCTTAAATTCCCAGTTGAGTCTTTTACTTCATATTGTGAATGAACCTTCATTCCATCCACCTGTTATTACCCATTAGTTTACTTAGGTGCATGAAATTAAGTTTGGGGGGCATGTAGCTCGAATTGTGTCATTATGTTGGGGTCATGCAAAATTATTTCAATCATATTTTTTATCTGTTTCAAGCTTGTGTAAAAATGAAACCACTCTCAAGCATAATTTTTATCAAGTTTCAAGCTTGCATAAGAATGAAACCAATTTCAAGCATAATTTCCCATGTTTCAAGCTTCCGTAAAAATGAAACCATTCCCATTTTATCCCTCGTGATTGCCATTTTTATCAGTTTGTTTTTTCCAGATGATCCTTGGTTTTTCATTCCATTGTCACCATAATCTTGGCTGATCATACACTTTCATTTGGTTTTTTACCATTTCTTGAGGAACCGTTGCATTGAGTGGTCTTATTAGCCAACCTCTTGAAATTTACATGTTTTGAGGTATTCCATCATGATCAGAACCAGTTGCTACCCTTTATACCACTCGTTCCTCCAGGAGGAGTCCTTTTTCAGCTCTTTTAAGACTCCCAAAATATGAAAATATTGCTGAGCACTTGTTTTTTCAAACTCATAAAATTAAATGAAAATATGTCTCCTCAATATAAGTTTAACCCTTTTCCAAACTAAGATAGACTATTTACGAAAAAGGAATACCTTAGTTGAACATGGCTAAGAGTTTCTCTTGGGTATTGTTTTCTACCTTTTCGGACCTAAGGGACTACCTACGAAAAGGGACATTTGCAGTTTTTTTCTTTCGCCTCTTTTTCAAAATCTCTAAACATGAAAAATATGTCAATTTTTACCTTTTTCGGACTCATAAAAACATCAAACAATGATGGACTCGTCGATCATGATGGGGTTGAACCGCTCCTTCTTAGGGTTCGTTAAATATACTTGGAGGGATTCATCTGAAGGATGAACTTTGTTGACTTGAGGGGGCCTGACCTAGGTTCAGTGTTATTTAGCCAAACAAATCCCTACACTACTGGCCCTTTTAGCATTAGCCTATGGAGGGTAGACTGAAGTCTCACCCGATGCAGTATGGGGGGATGCTGGAACCAAGTTTCCGCACCTTTGAGATGGTTGTAATGTCATTTGATCTCTTCTATCCCTTCCTTCATCCAGGCGATCTCACTCTAGGTCTTGTGAGACAAACCCTCTGTTCCTGCTTTCAATACCTTCGCAAAAGTACACGATCGACCTTCAGCAGCTCTAACTTGTAGCTTAGGTACTTTCACACTGCTATAGCAGCATGTCATGCAGATTCCTCAATTATCCTAAGTGATTTGCTTATCTTGTCAAATACTTAAAGCTATCACGGCATAAGAAAATATTCATGATTGCATTCAATTATTCAATGTAATTGCATTCATTCATGCATCATATAAGCATAATAAAGTAGATTCATACAAAACATATCCAACCAATTAACAGAGCAAATACACAGAAATTGCAGTAACTTCTTTTACTAATATCTTCCAAGTATTACAGACTCTGTTCACGCACTCAGCTGTGGACTTCTACCCTAAGCCTCTGCGCACTCAGCTGCAGAGCCTCTACCTATGCTATAACCCAAGACTTAGACTTCTTGCTCTAAATCTATGACTCTCTTCCTTGTGTTATCCTACTAACTACTTAGAGCTTAGCTCTTTTTATACAATCCCATTGTCCGTGGACCATGGGTAGAACGGTAGAACTCTTACAGTCGAATTTACTTTACAAAACTAAGTGTGGACTACCCTTTGTGACACATAATAGCTTCGTTCTTTCCGACCACAAAATGCGGAGTCTTTACAATAATATTACCAAAACTTGACTAAAACATGGGATTTTAGCCCCAAAACTGCCCTTGGGGGATCCCGCTCCCAACAAGCCCCCAACAAAAACATCATGACTCGCCCTTGAGTCACTTGGCAGGTGCAAATATCTTTGTGTAAATCTTGTCTAGCTCGACCTTGATGGCCACAACTTCAGTTGTGGACTGAGCTGCTGCATGCTTCACATCTTCCACTTTCTTCTCAGTTATTGCCCCTGCACTGTTAGCTTGAATATGTTGTTGCATCGGTTTCAAAGTCGCAAGCTTGCCTCCAATGTTTCCTACAACCACATAAGCTTCCTCCAGTGAGGGCTTAATTCGGGCCTTCATCACTGCATCCTTATGCAGCGCTGCGTCCACCTGTTCCTTTAGCTACTTGGCTAAAATCTGTGTCAGCACGACGGTTCGCGCTATGCCCTTAACTTTGTCATAGTTTTGTTGGAGTTCGTGCACTTTCATCTCGAACCTCTGGATGTTTGGGTCCTCCTGTAAGCCAGTTAGGACCTCAAACAACTATGTGCAGTCTACTATTTCACTCTCCACTGCGACGACTGCTTCTGTGACAACGGTCACCCGTTATTCCTTGACCTCATGTGGTGTTGAAGGCTGAGCCCTCAACTGGAGTTCTGTAATATGTAAGTTTAGCTCCAACTATACCTGCGCCATCTCTATTCGAGTGTCGCACACCCCTGTGGCCAATTTGGATGCGGACCTCGACTAGCTCCTCCTCCAGAATGGCCAATTCTGGGACCATTTTGTAGGCCTCCTATATGACTTGTATGATCTTCCTACTTTGGTTGGTCACCTCGGCCTTGGAAGTGATGACAAAATTCCTCTGTAAGGCCATTTGATCATTGTTTATTCTCTTCTCGCTGATCACTTGGAGAGCACGGTGCTTGTGGTCCCTCAACTCGGCAATTACTCCATCCTACAAGGAGTGGAGTGCTTCGCACGGGAGCACTGCCAGGTTCAATTCTACTCCCTTCAAGGCATTGATAGTGGGCCTATCAGCCTCATTTTCTATTGTCAGTGCTTCATCTTGCAGCACTAGCGCACTGGAAGCCTTCGTGCGTAGCATATTGATAGCCTCTAATGTGTCGATAGCCAAGCTAGTAGACATTGTACCAACTTGAAACATGCGAGCGTACAACTCTTGCAGTCCAGCCTGGATGGCCCCTAGGATGATCTGTTGTTGATTTTCAAATTTCTACAGGGCCTTCGTGGCGAAATCTCTGATTGTGTCACCAATGTCATATAAGTCTACCTCCGTTAGTGTAATGGGGTCCAGCGAGGTCTTGGTCACCTTGGATTTCTTTCTAGACCCTCCCTTTTCTAGCTCTCTCGGGCACTTAATACGGCCAGACGTCTCCTGAGGGTCTACGTCGTGCTGCTCTGTGTCCTCTTCTTCGATTGTAGGTGAAGGTGACTGCACACTTTTGTTAGAGCCCTGTGCTGTGCCTCCTGTTTGTTTTCCTGCCTCCTTTCCTGTTTGCTTTGCCTTGCCCTTCTCAGCAACCTCCTTCTTCCTCTTCTCGAACAGCTGCACCATCTTTAGCTTGGCCTTGTCCTTCTTCTTTTGTGTGGTGGACTTGCTTCCACCCACTGCCAAGTTTGTGGAGGTGCGCCACTCTGCTAGCCGTTTATCCAACACCACATCAATGGCATCATCCGTGGCTAGGTACATCAAGTTGTACCACTTCTGCGTAAGGTCCTTCCACACCCTGATTGAGATCCGATGGAAATCCGCTTTGAATTCAGCATAGCTTTGTAGGTTAGCATATACCGTGGGCCATGATTGATAGCCATCCTGATATTCATTTCCATTAGGATCTAGAAGATTTTGTTGTCTTGAACGCGCTCCATAGCCTTGGTTTCCCACAGTGAAGCATACTTCTCTACTTCAGGGAGGTCCGATGCGACCGAGAGGAATTAGATTTCTTCCAATAGCTCCCACACTACAAGCGCAATTGAGAGCAAGAGCCACACATAGTGGAATGTCTTGCTCTGCTCCTATGCTTAGCAGTAGTTGGCCAGGAACTCACCGCGAAGGTAGTCTGACCAATTAAATTGGACTCCTTACGCACACTACTGTGTGAGCACTAATGGCACCTCGGCGGCATGGCACTTCCGCATCACCTTCCCTGCAAGGATCAGCATTGCCACCTTCATAGAAAGGTCACAGATGCCGGATATTGAATACCCACGTGACTTCTTCACCAACTTAAACTTATCTTTCATCGATTCTACGAGCGCTAACTTGCCACCCTTGCCACCAAAAATCATCGCTAGATTTTTCACCTATATACGACAGGCATGTGATGCGGTGAATCAACATATTGGTGATGGGTATCAGCTCCTCCAATGACAAACAACCATCATGCACAAAGCAAAGCCATTGCTTGATGACTAAAATTGTCACAGGGGTGCGGTTATAGTGCGACACCTAGAGCAGGTTGAGTAATCCTGCCTTCACTACTCCTCTGAGCCACTTTCTTGGCTTTAGTGAAATCATCCCCATTTTTGTGTCTATGATGCGGTGCATCAACTGTTCGGTCGCCAGGTGCGGGAACTTCTCATGGTCTATCAAGTCCCAGTCTTCGAGCTTCAAAATCGACACCCATGCCAAACGTGTACAATCAAAAGTGATCTCATCTGGTAGCAACGGGGTTTGCAGGGGAGTCATACTTTCATCAATATCCTTGGGGACCTTGGACTTAGGCTTGTGTGGAGGGACATACTCTGAAAACCGCGTAATAGGGTTCACACCCTAGGATTCAACCTCCTCTATTTCCACTCCCACATCCTCATTGTCCATGGGGATGTCTTCGATATCCTCCTCTTCTGCCTCGAGGTTTCTAGCGTTGCCTTTCTCTTGGGTAGTGGGATTTGTTGGGTTTTGTCTTAGCGATGTTCACACAGGGATGGCAGGCTGCTTGCCCTTCTTATCTTTCATAGTCTCCCTGGTTGGGGTTGGCTTTGATCTCAGCATTCTCGGGGATTTAGGGACCTCCGCCAGTACTTCGGCTACTTCTGGGGCAACTTCTTTGACCTATTTTTCCATATCTTGTGCCAACTCTTCTACCACTTGCTGTGTATTGATAACTTCTTGGGGTGATGACATAACATTCTCTAACAATACTCACAACGTCTTAGCCAAGTTTGCAAATGCAGGGGCCCGTTTGAGAGCTGCCAAAAACTCTAGGTCCATAAGCGTCTGAGAGCTCAACAACTGAATACTAAAAATGCCAAGTGTTTCTTGCTAGACAACCATTTGTAATTTAAAGGGCAATTTGAATTCAAATCTGACTATTCCCCTCGAAATCGGTTCATTAATGCTAGATTGGTGACAAATTTTCAAGGATCTAAGCCATAAATTTCATCTTAAATGCCAGCTGCCCCTCCATTTGGCCTCACTTCTGTCTTCTTTTCATGAACAGTGATCTTAACGGCCACTTTCCAGCCAACCTGCACGATTTCTCACTAGGTAGTGTGTTGAGCCCTGAACTTACATCTCTCCTACACAATTTCTTAGACTTTTTCCACTCACTTGAACCTCCTAAGCTATCAAAATCATTGCATAGTGATTCCAAAAGAGCATTAAAATGGTTTTCTAATTATGTTTTGTGTTTGCTGTTTGAACTAGATTTTTGCTTATGAGCTGCAGAATCTTGTCACTTTCCACAGCTGATTCAACTTTCCACAGCTGTTTTTGTTAAACTCCAGGTTGCAGGTGTCACCAGGCAAAGCAAGCCACATGGCCAAGTTGAAAATGACCTGGACATGGATCAGGTCCTATTGGTCCAACTGGATTCATCAAGGAAGGCCATGGTTAAAGGTGGTCAAGCGGTGGTCAAACATAGGAGTCCTATGGAAACAGGACTCTATTTTCCAGAACGTGAAGACTTTCGTGGTCGTTCCTAGATCCCTGGGGACATATCGACACTTGTGGACTGCTCCACAAGGCGAATCCAATAGCCACCCTTAATAGATTTAATCATCACTGCAACCATTATGCTAAATCCATGGACGCTGTCTTTTACGTGTCTCTATTCACGTAGTTTTATAAGGAAAACAGTTATGTAACCTTTATTATAAATAACATGTTTCTATACGCATAGTAGTTAGTCTTTTGAATGTAATTTTGCTGTTAAGAATTCACTGTGCCGTGACACTAGTTTTATTGCTGTAACTGTGTTTTGAGATATACAAGAAGACTCTATTCTACATGCTTGCGTGAACGTAATTTTGGATTGATACCATGTTGGCCGAGGTTGTGCAGAGGGCCCCTGCACACTGAGGTTTCGTTTCCATTGTTGCTGTATAGTCTTTATGTATCATTTCCTTATTTTCACTGCACATGTTTTATAGTTATTCACTTGTGTATATATTTCTAACATTTCACTTCTGTCCATGACTTTACAAGCTTTGTATAACGCTGATCAGTGTGTGTATGTTTCAGGATAGAGTAGGCAGCCCGGGCATCTGTATATAATTTTCACAATAACTAGTGATATGGAATTGATCCTCTGTTGACTTTGCTTTTCTTAGTTTCTTTTAATTCCAGTTCTATTTTGTTGATTTCAGTCTTGTTCATTTGCTTTGTTAAGTTAGTTTAGAAATCAACTCACTCATGTCATTGACGGTTACCTCCGAAAGCCATAAATAGACTAACTGGCGAGGGATCAAAATATGAATGTTGTGATTTGATTTTAGTTTACTTTTCTGCAATTAGATATTGGATTTCTCATTTCATTGACGATTACCTCCGAAAGCCATAACTAGACTAACTGACGAGGGATTGAATTATGAGTGTTGTGATTTGGTTTTAGTTTACTTTTCTGCAATTAGATATTGGATTGCTCATTTCATTGATGGTTACCTCCGAAAGCCATAGCTAGACTAACTAGCGAGGGATCGAAATATGAATGTTGTGATTTGATTTTAGTTAAATTTTCTGCAATTAGATATTGGATTGCTCATGTCATTGACAATTATCTCCGAAAGCCATAGCTAGACTAACTGGCAAGAAATCAGACTATGAATGATGTAATTTGATTTTATTTTTACTTTCTTTGCAATATTTGATTTCCTTGAGTGTAGTAGCTTAAATCATTTTTCTGTATTTAGATAGTAGCAAAGATGATAGTTTCATAATTAGTAGTTCATTAATTACTTGTTTTAAATAGCAACATATTTTCATTCTTGATTCAAGTATTATTTTCATCACTAGTATGTTCTAAGACCTTCTAAAGTGTTAAGTTTTGGGAACCCTTATAGAGGACATAATTTCCTTAAAACCTATAACCATACTTTCCTTCTAGAAACTTAGGAATAGGAATTCCATTCACATGATGAGATAAACGAAGATAAAAACCCCCAAAAACAACATAAAAATAAAAAATGACAAAAAGTAAGAAAGAGGTTATCTTGCACATATAGTGCGCCACACTTCATCAGTTTATGACTCCTGGATTGAGAATTAATGTAGCAATTTAGGACACACTAAATTGACCAAACATTTTGGCGCCATTGCTGGGGAAGTGTAACTAGGTAGCCAATCTCTTAAAAAAAAACAACAATAAAAAGAAGGGAAAAATTGATAACTTCTTGAAGTATGCTCTCCTCTTGCACCTAGTGTGATCTGGAGGATCAGAAAGAGAGTTATTAGTTCAGTAATTTCTTGATTCTGCTCTCTTCTTGCACCTAGTGTGATTTAGAAGATCAGAAAGAGAATTATTTACCTGACTTGACAGAAAAATAAAAAAACAAAAAAAATGACATGCATAGAGCAAGAGATTATAGGGGAAGGTTTATAGCTAGAGCCAAAAGTTCAATTTTTACAACTCCAACTTCTTCAAGGCATAGACAACATACACCTCCATCTACTCCTAGCCTTAGGATTCCTGGAATTCAAGGAGTTGTAGCTGAATTAGAAGACTCTCCCACACTATCTACTGAATCTGATCTAGGAGAAGAACCTTTCTTCACTTCTACAGGGGAACACATTGTAATCAAAGAAGTAGAATCACATGAAGAAGAGGAGGGGGAAATTCTTCCTCGTTTGCCATTAATAGAGGAACCAGAGGACTCTGAGGACTCAGAGGAAACTATCATGACATAGGAAGTAGTAGATGGATTTGGAGGAGGGGGTAGAGGTAGAGGTAGAGGTAGAGGAGGAGGAAATAATGGAGGAGGTAGAGGTAACAACGGAGGAAATAGGGATGGAGATAAATCATTTAGATTCCCTATAGCTGATGAGGAAACTCATACAACAATGAAAAATATTTCACCATCTGTCCTCCCAAACTTTCATGGGTTGAGAAGTGAGGATCCTGTTGGGTTGTGTTATATTCTTTCCACATAGTTAATAAAGGTTTGAGAGGTGCCCGTAACCCCACTTTATGGGGTCCGAGGCAGCGCCCCGGAAAATTTTGGTTTTGGACCCTATGTTAGGTTGGGCGGACCCACCTATGGTTTTCTGCATGATTTTCGCACATGTTTTTTGGACGCGATGATTTTCGGTCCATGGTTTTGGACGCGATGGTTTTCGGTCCATGGTATTTGATGCTTTAGCATGTATAAATATGTATTGTAACATTGAAAGGAACATAATGAAAAATCAAGCTGGTAGTCTCGGTTTTGGGATCCAGTGGGAAATCTCTGTGTATATGTGTTTTATGTGTTATGCTCTCGCATTTTTATTTTTCCTGTCATTTAGAATTCGTATGCAGGTAATTTCTGTACGGGGTTAAAACCTACATTTGGTATCAGAGCTGTTTGGCTTCAAGGGGACGCCTTTGTTGCTGAGGGGTTTCGCTCGGGCCTGTGGTAGACCCTGTTCAGTGGGAGATCTGCGAGATCGATTCTGGTGGTGAAAGAAGATGGCGAGCAGCGGAAAGCTAGAGGTTGAGAAGTTCAATGGTCAGAGTTTTGAGTTGTGGAAACTCAAGATGGAGGATTTGTTGGTGGATAAAGATCAGTGGATCGTGGTAGATCCGGGTACTAAACCAACGGAGTGACCGATGAAGAATGGAAGAAGTTGGATCGGAAGGCAAAGAGCACAATACGATTGTGTGTCTCAGTTCGTTATTTTAATGTATCAGGGGAAGCTTACGACGAAGGCTTTATGGGGACAAGTTAGGGGACTTTGTACCATCTAACATTCTCTGGTGAATAAACTGTTCCTTTGTGAAAAAGTTGTATAACCTGGAGGATGAAGATGAGACTCCTGACAGAGCATCTGAATGATTTTAATACTGTGGTAAAGTCAGTTATTATCTGTGATATTAAAATTTCAGATGAAGATAAGTGCATCAGTTTTTGTGTTCTCTACCAAGACTCGTGGGATAGTCTGGTTATTGCAATAGGTAGCAATGCAACTGCTTTGCAGTTTGATGAAATAGTCTCAGCCTTGCTGACGGAGGAGATGAGGTGGAAAAATATGGACAACCAGAAGGTGATGCCTTGTTTGTACGAGGACGGTCCCAGAACAGAAACAAAAATAAGTCATCGAGTGGAGATCTAAATCTAGAGGGAGATCTAAATCTCCAGGAAAACCTACAAAGGTGGTGTGCTGGAAATGCGGAAAGGAAGGGCACTTCAGAAGGGAGTGTAAATCTAAAGCTCCTGATAAAGGAAGGGGATCTGATGATGCTCCTTCTGCAGAGGCGAAAACCACCTCAGATGAAGGTGGGGATGTGTACTTGGCTTCTTCAAGTACACATGTAGATCATGAGGCATGGTTGATTGACTCAGGTGCATCTTTCACTTCACTCCCCATAGAGAGTGGTTCTGCGAGTATGAGAAATCGATGGTGGTGATGTCTTCTTAGGAGATGATAGGAAGGCTCGAATCATTGGTCGCGGAAAATTAAAGTTGAAGTTGCAAGGTGGAAGGGTTAGAACCCTTCCGGGTGTTCTGCATATTCCTGCGTTGGCCAGAAATCTGATTTCTGTAAGCA